>JANJGN010002241.1:10000-15000 GCA_026770705.1 Isurus oxyrinchus
CTATCTCACCACACACACACACTCTATCACCACAAAATCACACACACACACACTCACTCTCTCACCACACACACACACATACTCACTCTCTCACCACACACACTCACTCACAGCACACACACACTCTCTCACAACACACACTGTCCCAACACACAAAGACATGCAACTCACTCTCCCACCACACACACACACTCACTCTGTCACCACACACACACACACACACACTCTCTCACCACACACACACACTCTCTCACCACACAAACACACACACATACTCACTCTCTCACCACACAAACACACACACACACACTCATTCTCTCACCACACAAACACACACACACACACTCTCATCACACAAACACACACACACACTCACCACACATACACACACACACATGCACACACTCACTCTCTCACCACACACTCACTCTCACTACACACACACACAAACACTCACTCTCACCACACAAACACACAAACATTCACTCTCTCACCAAACACACACACACTCACTCTCTCACCACACATAGACACACACACACTCACACACTCACTCACCACACACACACACACACACACACACTCACTCACCACACACTTACACACACACTCACACATTCACTCACCACACACACACACTCACTCTCTCACCACACACTCACTCTCTCATCACACACACACACACTCTCTCACCACATACACACACTCACTCTCTCACCACACAAACACACACACACACTCACTCTCTCACCAAACACTCACTCTCTCATCACACACACACACTCTCTCACCACATACACACACTCACTCTCTCACCACACAAACACACACACACACATGCACACTCTCACCACACATACACACACACACACACACACACATGCACACACTCACTCTCTCACCACACACACTCTCTCACTACACACACACACACACACACACTCTCTCTCACCACAGAAACACACACGCACACACTCTCTCACAACACACACTGTCTCAACACACACGCACACACACTCACTCTCTCATCACACACACACACTCACTCTCTCACCACACACACACTCTCTCTCACCACAAAAACACACACACACAGTCACTCTCACCACACACACTCACTGTCACCACACGCAGACACACACACAGTCACTCTCTCACCTCACACATGAACTCACATACACTCACTCTCACCACACACACACACACACACTCTCACTCTCTCACAACACATACTCACTTCTCACCACACACACACACTCACTCTCTCACCACACACACACACACTCACTCTCTCACCACACACACACACACACACACAATCTCTCTCACCACACAAACACACACTCACTCTCTCACCACACACACACACTCACTCTCTCACCACACACACACACACACACTCTCTCACCACAGTCACACACACACACTCACTCTCTCACCAGACACACACACTCACTCTCTCACCACACACACACACACTCAATCTCTCACCACACACACACACACACTCACTCTCTCACCACACACACACACACTCTCTCACCACAGTCACACACACACACTCACTCTCTCACCACACACACACACACACACACACACTCTCTCACCACACAATCACACACACACACACACACTCACTCTCTCAACACACACACACACACACACTCTCTCACCACACAATCACACACACACACACTCACCACACACACACACACACACACTCACTCTCTCACCACACACACACACACACACACACACACACACACTTACTCTCTCACCACACAAACACACACACACACTCAGTCTCTCAGCACACAAACACACACACACACACACACACTCACTCTCACCACACACACACACTCTCTCACCACACACACACACACTCTCACTCTCTCACCACACATACTCACTCTCTCACAACACACACACTCACTCTCTCACCACACACACACACACTCACTCTCTCACCACACACACACACATACACATACACACTTTCACCACACAAACACACACACACACTCACTCTCTCACCACACACATACACACACTCACTCACTCTCTCACCACACACACACACACACTCACTCTCTCACCACACAAACACACACACTCACTCTCTCACCACACACACACTCACTCTCTCACCACACACACACACACTCTCTCACCACAC
This sequence comes from Isurus oxyrinchus, assembly GCA_026770705.1. Taxonomy (NCBI): domain Eukaryota; kingdom Metazoa; phylum Chordata; class Chondrichthyes; order Lamniformes; family Lamnidae; genus Isurus; species Isurus oxyrinchus. The sequence continues at coordinate 12,180 of JANJGN010002241.1, forward strand.
ACACGCACACACTCACTCACCACACACACACACTCTCACCACACACACACACACACTCACTCTCTCACCACAGGCACAAACACACACACACACACACTCACTCTCTCACCACACACACTCGCTCACCGCACACACACACTCTCTCACTACACACACACACACTCTCACTCTCTCACCACACATACTCACTCTCTCACCACACACACACTCACTCTCTCACCACACACACATACACATACACACACACACACACACACACTCTCACCACACAAACACAAACACACACTCACTCTCTCATCACACACACACACTCACTCTCTCACCACACACACACTCTCTCTCACCACAAAAACACACACACACAGTCACTCTCACCACACACACTCACTGTCACCACACGCAGACACACACACAGTCACTCTCTCACCTCACACATGAACTCACATACACTCACTCTCACCACACACACACACACACACTCTCACTCTCTCACAACACATACTCACTTCTCACCACACACACACACTCACTCTCTCACCACACACACACACACTCACTCTCTCACCACACACACACACACACACACAATCTCTCTCACCACACAAACACACACTCACTCTCTCACCACACACACACACTCACTCTCTCACCACACACACACACACACACTCTCTCACCACAGTCACACACACACACTCACTCTCTCACCAGACACACACACTCACTCTCTCACCACACACACACACACTCAATCTCTCACCACACACACACACACACTCACTCTCTCACCACACACACACACACTCTCTCACCACAGTCACACACACACACTCACTCTCTCACCACACACACACACACACACACACACTCTCTCACCACACAATCACACACACACACACACACTCACTCTCTCAACACACACACACACACACACTCTCTCACCACACAATCACACACACACACACTCACCACACACACACACACACACACTCACTCTCTCACCACACACACACACACACACACACACACACACACACTTACTCTCTCACCACACAAACACACACACACACTCAGTCTCTCAGCACACAAACACACACACACACACACACACTCACTCTCACCACACACACACACTCTCTCACCACACACACACACACTCTCACTCTCTCACCACACATACTCACTCTCTCACAACACACACACTCACTCTCTCACCACACACACACACACTCACTCTCTCACCACACACACACACATACACATACACACTTTCACCACACAAACACACACACACACTCACTCTCTCACCACACACATACACACACTCACTCACTCTCTCACCACACACACACACACTCACTCTCTCACCACACAAACACACACACTCACTCTCTCACCACACACACACTCACTCTCTCACCACACACACACACACTCTCTCACCACACACACGCACACACTCACTCACCACACACACACACTCTCACCACACACACACACACACTCACTCTCTCACCACAGGCACAAACACACACACACACACACTCACTCTCTCACCACACACACTCGCTCACCGCACACACACACTCTCTCACTACACACACACACACTCTCACTCTCTCACCACACATACTCACTCTCTCACCACACACACACTCACTCTCTCACCACACACACATACACATACACACACACACACACACACACTCTCACCACACAAACACAAACACACACTCACTCTCTCACCACACACACACACTCACTCACTCTCCCACCACACACACACACACTCACTCTCTCACTACACACACACACACACACACACTCACTCTCTCACCCCACACAATCACACACACACACTCACTCTCTCACCACACAAATACACACACACTCACTCTCTCACCACACACACACACAAACACACACACTCACTCTGTCACCACACAAACACACACACACACACACATACACTCTCACCACACATACACACACACACATGCACACACTCACTCTCTCACCACACACACTCTCTCACTACACACACATGCACACACTCACTCTCTCACCACACACACACACACACTCTCACCACAGACACACACACACACTCTCTCACCACACAATCACACACACACACATTCACTCTCTCACCACACACACAAACACACACACACACTCTCTCTCTCACCACACAAACACACACTCACTCTCTCACCACACACACACACTTACTCTCTCACCACACACACACACTCACTCTCTCACCACACACACACACACTGTCTCACCACACACACACACTCTCTCACCACACAAACACACACACATACTCACTCTCTCACCACACAAACACACACACACACTCACTCTCTCACCACACAAACACACACACACACACTCTCATCACACAAACACACACACACACTCACCACACATACACACACACACACATGCACACACTCACTCTCTCACCACACACTCACTCTCACTACACACACACACAAACACTCACTCTCACCACACAAACACACAAACATTCACTCTCTCACCAAACACACACACACTCACTCTCTCACCACACATAGACACACACACACTCACACACTCACTCACCAGACACACACACACACACACACACACACTCACACACTCACTCACCACACACTTACACACACACTCACACATTCACTCACCACACACACACACTCACTCTCTCACCACACACTCACTCTCTCATCACACACACACACACTCTCTCACCACATACACACACTCACTCTCTCACCACACAAACACACACACACACTCACTCTCTCACCAC
>JANJGN010002241.1:20000-25000 GCA_026770705.1 Isurus oxyrinchus
CACACACACACTCACTCTATCACCACATACACACACACACACTCTCTCACCACACACACACACTCTCACCACACACACACACACACACTCACTCTCTCACCACACGCACACACACACACACACACACACACTCTCTCTCTCACCACACACACTCACTCACCGCACACACACTCTCTCACAACACACACTGTCCCAACACACAAAGACATGCAACTCACTCTCCCACCACACACACACACTCACTCTCTCACCACACACACACTCACTCACTCTCTCACCACACACACACACACTCTCTCTCTCACCACACAAACACACACTCACTCTCTCAACACACAAACACACACTCACTCTCTCACCACACACACACAGACTCACTCTCTCACCACACACACACACACTCTCTCACCACACACACACACACACACACTCACCACACACAGACACACACTCTCACCACATGCACACGCACACACACACACTCTCACCGCACATTTCCACACACACATGCACACACTCACTCTCTCACCACACACACTCTCTCACTACACACACACACACACACTCACTCTCTCACCACACAAACACACACTCTCTCACAACACACACTGTCTCAACACACAAAGACATGCAACTCACTCTCCCACCACACACACACACTCACTCTCTCACCACACACACACACAATCACTCTCTCACCACACACACTATCTCACCACACACACACACACACACACTCACTCTCTCACCAAACACACACACACATACTCACTCTCTCACCACACACACACACTCACTCTATCACCACACACACACACACACTCTCTCACCACACACACACACACACTCACTCACCACACACACACACTCTCACCACACACACACACACACACTCACTCTCTCACCACACGCACACACACACACACACACACACACTCACTCTCTCACCACACACACTCACTCACAGCACACACACACTCTCTCACAACACACACTGTCCCAACACACAAAGACATGCAACTCACTCTCCCACCACACACACACACTCACTCTCTCACCACACACACACATACACACTCACTCACCACACATACACACACTCACTCTCTCACCACACAAACACACACTCACTCTCTCACCACACACACACAGACTCACTCTCTCACCACACACACACACACTCTCTCACCACACACACACACACACACACTCACCACACACAGACACACACTCTCACCACATGCACACGCACACACACACACTCTCACCGCACATTTCCACACACACATGCACACACTCACTCTCTCACCACACACACTCTCTCACTACACACACACACACACACACTCACTCTCTCACCACACAAACACACACTCTCTCACAACACACACTGTCTCAACACACAAAGACATGCAACTCACTCTCCCACCACACACACACACTCACTCTCTCACCACACACACACACAATCACTCTCTCACCACACACACTATCTCACCACACACACACACACACACACTCACTCTCTCACCAAACACACACACACATACTCACTCTCTCACCACACACACACACTCACTCTATCACCACACACACACACACACTCTCTCACCACACACACACACACACTCACTCACCACACACACACACTCTCACCACACACACACACACACACACACTCACTCTCTCACCACACGCACACACACACACACACACACACACTCACTCTCTCACCACACACACTCACTCACAGCACACACACACTCTCTCACAACACACACTGTCCCAACACACAAAGACATGCAACTCACTCTCCCACCACACACACACACTCACTCTCTCACCACACACACACACAATCACTCTCTCACCACACACACACACACACACTATCTCACCACACAAACACACTCTATCACCACAAAATCACACACACACACTCACTCTCTCACCACACACACACACACACACACACATACTCACTCTCTCACCACACACACACACTCACTCTATCACCACACACACACACACTCTCTCACCACACACACACACACATACTCACTCACCACACACACACAATCTCACCACACACACACACACACACACTCACTCTCTCACCACACGCACACACACACCCACACACACATACACTCTCACCACACATACACACACACACATGCACACACTCACTCTCTCACCACACACACTCTCTCACTACACACACACGCACACACTCACTCTCTCACCACACACACACACTCTCACCACAGACACACACACACACTCTCTCACCACACAATCACACACACACACACACACACACTCCCTCTCACCACACACACAAACACACACACACACATTCACTCTCTCACCACACACACACACACACACACACACTCTCTCTCACCACACAAACACACACTCACTCTCTCACCACACACACACACTTACTCTCTCACCACACACACACACTCACTCTCTCACCACACACACACACACTCTCTCACCACACACACACACTCTCTCACCACACAAACACACACACATACTCACTCTCTCACCACACAAACACACACACACACTCACTCTCTCACCACACACACGCACACTCAACCTCTCACCACACAAACACACACACATACTCACTCTCTCACCACACACACACACTCACTCTCTCACCACACACACACACTCACTCTCTCACCACACACACACACACTCACAAACCACACACACACACTCTCACCACACACGCACACACACACTCACTCTCTCAACACACGCACACACACACACACACACTCATCCTCTCACCACACGCACACAGACACACACACACACACACTCTCACCACACATACACACACACACATGCACACACTCAATCTCTCACCACACACACTCTCTCACTACGCACACACACACACTCACTCTCTCACCACACAAACACACACACACTCACTCTCTCACCACACAAACACACACAAACACACTATCTCATCACACAAACACACACACACACACTCTCTCACCACACAAACATACACACACACACACACACACACACACACACTCACTCTCTCACCACACACACACACACTCACTCTCTCACCACACACACACACACACTCTCTCTCTCACCACACAAACACACACTCTCTCACCACACACACACTTACTCTCTCACCACACACAAACACACTCTCTCACCACCCACACACACACACTCACTCAACACACACACACACTCTCACCACACAAACACACACACACACTCACTCTCTCACCACACACACAGACACACAAACACACTCACTCTCTCACCACACAAACACACACACACACACAGACTCACTCTCTCACCACACACACACACTCACTCACTCTCTCACCACACAAACACACACTCACTCTCTCACCACACAAACACACACTCACTCTCTCACCACACACACACTCACTCTCTCACCACACACACACACACTCTCTCACCACACACACACACACACACACTCACTCACCACACACACACACACTCTCACCACACGCACACGCACACACACACACACACACTCTCACCGCACATATACACACACACATGCACAGACTCACTCTCTCACCACACACACTCTCTCACTACACACACACACACACTCACTCTCTCACCACACAAACACACACTCTCTCACAACACACACTGTCTCAACACACAAAGACATGCAACTCACTCTCCCACCACACACACACAGTCACTCTCTCACCACACACACACACAATCACTCTCTCACCACACACACACACACACACACTATCTCACCACACACACACACTCTCTCACCACAAAATCACACACACACACACTCACTCTCTCACCACACACACACATACTCACTCTCTCACCACACACACACACTCACTCTATCACCACATACACACACACACACTCTCTCACCACACACACACACTCTCACCACACACACACACACACACTCACTCTCTCACCACACGCACACACACACACACACACACACACACTCAATCTCTCACCACACACACTCATTCACCGCACACACACTCTCTCACAACACACACTGTCCCAACACACAAAGACATGCAACTCACTCTCCCACCACACACACACACTCACTCTCTCACCACACACACACTCACTCACTCTCTCACCAAACACACACACACTCTCTCTCTCACCACACAAACACACACTCACTCTGTCACCACACAAACACACACTCACTCTCTCACCACACACACACACTCACTCTCTCACCACACACACACACACTCTCTCACCACACACACACACACACACACTCACCACACACAGACACACACTCTCACCACATGCACACGCACACACACACACTCTCACCGCACATTTCCACACACACATGCACACACTCACTCTCTCACCACACACACTCTCTCACTACACACACACACACACACTCACTCTCTCACCACACAAACACACACTCTCTCACAACACACACTGTCTCAACACACAAAGACATGCAACTCACTCTCCCACCACACACACACACTCACTCTCTCACCACACACACACACAATCACTCTCTCACCACACACACTATCTCACCACACACACACACACACACACTCACTCTCTCACCAAACACACACACACATACTCACTCTCTCACCACACACACACACTCACTCTATCACCACACACACACACACACACTCTCTCACCACACACACACACACACTCACTCACCACACACACACACTCTCACCACACACACACACACACACACACACTCACTCTCTCACCACACGCACACACACACACACACACACACACTCACTCTCTCACCACACACACTCACTCACAGCACACACACACTCTCTCACAACACACACTGTCCCAACACACAAAGACATGCAACTCACTCTCCCACCACACACACACACTCACTCTCTCACCACACACACACACAATCACTCTCTCACCACACA
>JANJGN010002241.1:52500-55000 GCA_026770705.1 Isurus oxyrinchus
ACCACACACAAACTCACACACTCACTCACCACACAGTTACACAAACACACTCACACATTCACTCACCACACACACACACTCACTCTCTCACCACACACTCACTCTCTCATCACACACACACACAATCTCTCACCACATAAACACACTCACTCTCTCACCACACACACACACACACACACACACACACTCTCTCACCACACAAACACACACACACACACACACACACTCTCACCACACATACACACACACACACACACATGCACACACACACTCTCTCACCAGACATACTCTCTCACTACACACACAGACTCACTCTCTCACCACACAAACACACACACACACACACACTCTCACCACACATACACACACACACACATGCACACACTCACTCTCTCACCACACATACTCTCTCACTACACACACACACTCACTCTCTCACCACACAAACACACACACACACACACTCTCACAACACACAATGTCTCAACACACAAACACACACACTCACTCTCTCACCACACATACTCTCTCACTACACACACACACACACACACACTCACTCTCTCACCACACAAACACACACACACTCTCTCTCTAACAACACACACTGTCTCAACACACACACACTCACTCTCTCACCACACACACATACAATCACTCTCTCACCACACAAACACACACACACACACACACACACACACACACACACTCTCACCACACATACACACACACACACACATGCACACACTCACTCTCTCACCACACACACTCTCTCAGTACACACACACACACAGACTCACTCTCTCACCACACAAACACACACACACACTCTCTCACAACACACACTGTCTCAACACACAAAGACATGCAACACACTCTCCCACCACACACACACACTCACTCTCTCACCACACACACACACAATCACTCTCTCACCACACACACACACACACACACTATCTCACCACACACACACACTCTATCACCACAAAATCACACACACACACACTCACTCTCTCACCACACACACACTCATACTCACTCTCTCACCACACACACACACACTCACTCTATCACCACACACACACACACACACTCTCTCACCACACACACACACACACACTCACCACACACTCTCACCGCACACACACACACACACTCACTCTCTCACCACACGCACACACACACACACACCCTCACTCTCTCACCACATACATTCTCTCACCGCACACACACACACTCTCTCACCACACACACAGACACTCTCACTCTCTCACCACACATCCTCACTCTCTCACCACACACACACTCACTCTCTCACCACACAGACACACACACACACACTCACCCTCTCACCACACACACACACATACACACACACACACACTCACTTCTCACCCCACACAATCACACACACACACACTCACTCTCTCACCACACAAACACATACAAACACTCACTCTATCACCACACACACGCACACTCAATCTCTCACCACACAAACACACACACACACTCACTCTCTCACCACACACACACACTCACTCTCTCACCACACGCACACACACACACACACACACACTCTCTCTCTCACCACACACACTCTCTCACCGCACACACACACTTTCTCACAACACACACTGTCCCAACACACAAAGACATGCAACTCACTCTCCCACCACACACACACACTCTCTCACCACAAAATCACACACACACACACTCACTCTCTCACCACACACACACACACACACACATACTCACTCTCTCACCACACACACACACTCACTCTATCACCAAACACACACACACACTCTCTCACCACACACACACACACACTCACTCACCACACACACACACTCTCACCACACATACACACACACTCACTCTCTCACCACACGCACACACACACCCACACACACATACACTCTCACCACACATACACACACACACATGCGCACACTCACTCTCTCACCACACACACTCTCTCACTACACACACACACACACACTCACTCTCTCACCACACACACACACACACTCTCACCACAGACACACACACACACTCTCTCACCACACAATCACACAAACACACACACTCTCTCTCACCACACACACAAACACACACACACACATTCACTCTCTCACCACACACACACACACACACACTCTCTCACCACACACACACACACACACACACACACACTCACCACACACACACACTCACTCACTCACCACACACACACACACTCTCTCACCATACACACACACTCTCTCACCACACAAACACACACACATACTCACTCTCTCACCACACAAACACACACACACACACTCACTCTCACCACACAAACACACACACACACACTCTGATCACACAAATAGACACACACACACTCACCACACATACACACACACACACATGCACACACTCACTCTCTCACCACACACTCACTCTCACTACACACACACACAAACACTCACTCTCACCACACAAACAC
>JANJGN010002241.1:70000-77500 GCA_026770705.1 Isurus oxyrinchus
TCACCACACACACACACACACACACACACACACACACTCTCTCTCACCACACACACTCACTCTCACACCACACACAGACACTCACTCTCTCACCACACACACACTCACTCTCACACCACACACAGACACTCACTCTCTCACCACACAAACACACACTCTCTCACCACACACGCACACACTCTCATTCACCACACACACACACACACTCTCTCATCACACAAACACACACCCACACACAATCTCTCACCACACAAACACACACACGCACACACACACACACACACTCACTCTCTCACCACACACACACACACACTCACCCTCTCACCACACACACACACACACACACTCTCTCGCTCACCACACAAACACACACTCACTCTCTCACCACACACACACACTCACTCTCTCACCACACACACACTCACTCTCTCACCACACACACACACACTCCCTCACCACACACACACACACTCTCACCACACACACACACACACACACACTCATTCTCTCACCACACGCCCACACACACACACACACACACACACACACACACACACACGCACACTCACCACACATACACACACACACATGCACACACTCACTCTCTCACCACACACACTCTCTCACTACACACACACACACACTCACTCTCTTACCACAAAAACAAACACACACACTCTCTCACAACACACACTGTCTCAACACACAAAGACATGCAACTCACTCTCCCACCACACACACACACACTCTCTCACCACACACACACACACACTCTCTCACCACACAATCACACACACACTCACTCTCTCACCACACACACACACTCACTCTCTCACCACACACACACACACTCTCTCACCACACACACACACACACACCCTCTCACCACACAATCACACACACACACACACTCACTCTCTCACCACACACACACACACACATACTCACTCTCTCACCACACACACACACACACACACACACACACACACACACACTCACTCTCTCATCACACAAACACACACACACACACTCACTCTCTCCCACACAAACACACACACACACTCTCTCATCACACAAACACACACACACACTCTCTCACCACACAAACACACACACACACTCACCAAACATACACACACACAAATGCACACACTCACTCTCTCACCACACACACTCTCTCACTACACACATACACTCACACACTCACTCTCACCACACAAACACTCAAACATTCACTCTCTCATCACACACACACACACACACACTCTGTCTCTCACCACACATAGACACACACACACTCACACACTCACTCACCACACACACACTCACACACACACTCACACACTCACTCACCACACACACACACACACACACTCACACATTCACTCACCACACACACACACTCACTCTCTCACCACACAAACACACACACACACACACAATCTCTCACCACACAAACACACACACACACAAACACTCTCACCACACATACACACACACACACACACATGCACACACTCACTCTCTCACGACACACACTCTCTCACTACACACACACACACACACTCACTCTCTCACCACAGAAACACACACACACACACACTCTCTCACAACACACACTGTCTCAACACACACGCACACACACTCACTCTCTCATCACACACACACACTCACTCTCTCACCACACACACAGTCTCTCTCACCACAAACACACACACACAGTCACTCTCACCACACACACTCACTGTCACCACACGCAGACACACACACAGTCACTCTCTCACCACACACATGAACTCACATACACTCACTCTCACCACACACACACACACACACACACACAGTCTCACTCTCTCACCACACATACTCACTTCTCACCACACACACACACTCACTCTCTCACCACACACACACACACACACTCACACTCTCACACAACACACACACGCACACACACACACACACACACTCTCTCTCACCACACAAACACACACTCACTCTCTCACCACACACACACACTCACTCTCTCACCACACACACACACACACACTCTCTCACCACACACACACACACACTCACTCACCACACAAACACACACGCACTCACTCTCTCACCATACGCACACACACACACACACTCACTCTCTTACCACACACACTCTCTCACCGCACACACACACTCTCTCACCGCACACACACACACTCTCACTCTCTCACCACACATACTCACTCTCTCACCACACACACACTCACTCTCTCACCACACAGACACAAACACACACACTCACTCTCTCACCACACACACACACACACACACATACACACACACACACACTCACTTCTCACCCCACACAATCACACACACACACACACACTCTCTCACCACACAAACACACACACACACTCTCTCACCACACACACGCACACTCAATCTCTCACCACACAAACACACAGACACACTCACTCTCTCACCACACACACACTCACTCTCTCACCACACACACACACACTCACTCTCTCACTACTTACACACACTCACTTCTCACCCCACACAATCACACACACACCCACTCTCTCACCACACAAACACACACACACACTCACTCTCTCACCACACAAACACACACATACACTCACTCTCTCACCACACACACACACACACACATACACACACACTCACTCACCACACACTTACACAAACACACACACATTCACTCACCACACATACACACTCACTCTCTCACCACACACTCACTCTCTCATCACACACACACACACTCTCTCACCACGTACACACACTCACTCTCTCACCACACACACACACACACACACTCTCTCTCACCACACAAACACACACACACACACACACACACTCTCACCACACATACACACACACACATGCACACACTCACTCTCTCACCAGACATACTCTCTCACTACACACATACACTCACTCTCTCACCACACAAACACACACACACACTCACTCTCTCACCACACAAACACACACACACACACACAATCTCTCACCACACAAACACACATACACACAAACACTCTCACCACACATACACACACACATACACACACACACACATGCACACACTCACTCTCTCACCACACACACTCTCTCAACTCACACACACACACACTCACTCTCCCACCACAGAAATACACACGCACATACTCTCTCACAACACACACTGTCTCAACACACACGCACACACACTCACTCTCTCATCACACACACACACTCACTCTCTCACCACACACACACTCTCTCTCACCACAAACACACACACACACAGTTACTCTCACCACACACACTCACTGTCACCACACGCAGACACACACACAGTCACTCTCTCACCACACACATGAACTCACTTACACTCACTCTCACCACACACACACACTCTCACTCTCTCACCACACATACTCAATTCTCAACACACACACACACTCACTCTGTCACCACACACACACACACTCACTCTCTCACCACACACACACACACACCACACACACACACATACACACACTCTCTCTCTCACCACACAGTCACCCACTCACTCTCTCACCACACACACACACTCACTCTCTCACCACACACACACACACTCTCTCACCACACACACACACACTCACTCACCACACACACACACACGCACTCACTCTCTCACCATACGCACACACACACACGCACTCACTCTCTCACCACACACACTCTCTCACCGCACACACACACTCTCTCACCACACATACTCACTCTGTCACCACACACACACTCACTCTCTCACCACACAGACACACACACACACACTCACTCTCTCACCACACACACACACACACACACATACACACACACACACACACTCACTTCTCACCCCACACAATCACACACACACACACTCACTCTCTCACCACACAAACACACACACACACTCACTCTCTCACCACACACACGCACACTCAATCTCTCACCACACAAACACACGCACACACTCACTCTCTCACCACACACACACACTCACTCTCTCACCACACGCACACACACACACACACTCACTCTCTCACCACACAAACACACACACACACACACTCACTCTCTCATCACACAAACACACACACACACACTCTCTCACCACACAAACACACACACACACACACACACACTCACTCTCTCACCACACACACACACACACACACACACTCTCTCTCACCACACACACTCACTCTCACACCACACACAGACACTCACTCTCTCACCACACACACACACACACAGACTCACTCTCACACCACACACAGACACTCACTCTCTCACCACACAAACACACACTCTCTCACCACACACGCACACACTCTCATTCACCACACACACACACACACTCTCTCATCACACAAACACACACCCACACACAATCTCTCACCACACAAACACACACACGCACACACACACACACACACTCACTCTCTCACCACACACACACACACACACACTCACCCTCTCACCACACACACACACACACACACACTCTCTCGCTCACCACACAAACACACACTCACTCTCTCACCACACACACACACTCACTCTCTCACCACACACACACTCACTCTCTCACCACACACACACACACTCCCTCACCACACACACACACACTCTCACCACACACACACACACACACACACTCACTCTCTCACCACACGCCCACACACACACACACATACACACACACACACACACACGCACACTCACCACACATACACACACACACATGCACACACTCACTCTCTCACCACACACACTCTCTCACTACACACACACACACACTCACTCTCTTACCACAAAAACAAACACACACACTCTCTCACAACACACACTGTCTCAACACACAAAGACATGCAACTCACTCTCCCACCACACACACACACACTCTCTCACCACACACACACACACACTCTCTCACCACACAATCACACACACACTCACTCTCTCACCACACACACACACTCACTCTCTCACCACACACACACACACTCTCTCACCACACACACACACACACACCCTCTCACCACACAATCACACACACACACACACTCACTCTCTCACCACACACACACACACACATACTCACTCTCTCACCACACACACACACACACACACACACACACACACTCACTCTCTCATCACACAAACACACACACACTCACTCTCTCACCACACAAACACACACACACACACTCACTCTCTCCCACACAAACACACACACACACTCTCTCATCACACAAACACACACACACACTCTCTCACCACACAAACACACACACACACTCACCAAACATACACACACACAAATGCACACACTCACTCTCTCACCACACACACTCTCTCACTACACACATACACTCACACACTCACTCTCACCACACAAACACACAAACATTCACTCTCTCATCACACACACACACACACACACACTCTGTCTCTCACCACACATAGACACACACACACTCACACACTCACTCACCACACACACACACACACACACACACTCACACACTCACTCACCACACACACACACACACACTCACACATTCACTCACCACACACACACACTCACTCTCTCACCACACACTCACTCTCTCATCACACACACACACTCTCTCACCACATACACACACACATACTCACTCTCTCACCACTCCCACACACTCACTCTCTCACCACACACACACACACTCTCTCACCACACACACACACTCACTCACCACACACACACACTCTCACCACAAACACACATACACACACTCACTCTCTCACCACATGCACACACACACACACACACACTCATACACTCTCACCACACATACACACACACACATGCACACACTCACTCTCTCACCACACACACTCTCTCACTACACACACACACACACACTCACTCTCTCACCACACAAACACTCACACACACACTCTCTCACGACACACACTGTCTCAACACACAAAGACATGCAACTCACTGTCCCACCACACACAGACTCACTCTCTCACCACACACACACACACTCACTCTCTCACCACACACACACACTCTCTCACCACACACACACACTCTCTCACCACACAAACACACACACATACTCACTCTCTCACCACACAAACACACACACACACACACACTCACTCTCTCACCACACAAACACACACACACTCACTCTCATCACACAAACACACACACACACACTCACCACACATACACACACACACACATGCACACAATCACTCTCTCACCACACACTCACTCTCACTACACACACACACAAACACTCACTCTCACCACACAAACACACAAACATTCACTCTCTCACCACACACACACACACACACACTCTCTCACCACACATAGACACACACACACTCACACACTCACTCACCACACACACACACACACACTCACAGACTCACTCACCACACACTTACACACACACACTCACACATTCACTCACCACACACACACACTCACTCTCTCACCACACACTCACTCTCTCATCACACACACACACACTCTCTCACCACATACACATACTCACTCTCTCACCACACAAACACACACACACACTCACTCTCTCACCACACAAACACACACACACACACACAATCTCTCACCACACAAACACACACACACACAAACACTCTCACCACACATACACACACACATGCACACACTCACTCTCTCACCACACACACTCTCTCACTACACACACACACACACTCACTCTCTCACCACAGAAACACACACACACACACACTCTCTCACAACACACACTGTCTCAACACACACGCACACACACTCACTCTCTCATCACACACACACACTCACTCTCTCACCACACACACACTCTCTCTCACCACAAACACACACACACAGTCACTCTCACCACACACACTCACTGTCACCACACGCAGACACACACACAGTCACTCTCTCACCACACACATGAACTCACATACACTCACTCTCACCACACACACACACACACACACACACAGTCTCACTCTCTCACCACACATACTCACTTCTCACCACACACACACACTCACTCTCTCACCACACACACACACACACACTCACACTCTCACACAACACACACACGCACACACACACACACACACACTCTCTCTCACCACACAAACACACACTCACTCTCTCACCACACACACACACTCACTCTCTCACCACACACACACACACACACACACTCTCTCACCACACACACACACTCACTCACCACACACACACACACACACGCACTCACTCTCTCACCATACGCACACACACACACACACTCACTCTCTTACCACACACACTCTCTCACCGCACACACACACTCTCTCACCGCACACACACACACTCTCACTCTCTCACCACACATACTCACTCTCTCACCACACACACACTCACTCTCTCACCACACAGACACAAACACACACACTCAC
>JANJGN010002242.1:0-80406 GCA_026770705.1 Isurus oxyrinchus
GAGTTAAACAGAGGCAAAAAGACTTAAACAGAGTTAAACAGAGGAAAAAAGAGTTAAACAGAGTTAAACAGAGGCATAGAGAGTTAAACAGAGGAAAAGAGTGTTTCGCAGAGTTAAACAGAGGCAAACAGAGTTAAACAGAGGCAAAAAGAGTTAAACAGTGTTAAACAGAGGGAAACAGGTTTAAGCAGAGTTAAACAGAGGAAAACAGAGTTACACAGAGTAAAACAGTGGCATAAAGAGTTAAACAGAGGGAAACAGAGTTAAACAGAGGCAAACAGAGGCAAACAGAGTTAAACAGACTTAAACAGAGGCAAACAGGGTAAAACAGAGGCAAACAGAGGTAAACAGAGTTAAAGAGAGGCAAACAGAGTCAAACAGAGTTAAACAGAAGTAAACAGAGTTAAACAGAGTTAAAGAGAGGCAAACAGAGTTAAACAGAGTTAAACAGAAGTAAACAGAGTCAAACAGAGGCGAACAGAGGCAAACAGAGTTAATCAGAATTAAACAGAGGAAAACAGATTTACACAGAGTTAAACAGAGGTAAGCAGAGGCAAACAGAGTTAAACAGACTTAAAAAGAGGCAAACAGAGGCACACAGGGTTAAACAGAGGCAAATAGAGGCAAACAAGTTTAATCAGAGTTAAACAGAGGCAAACAGAGTTAAACAGAGTTAAACAGAGGCAAACAGAGTGAAACAGAGTTAAACAGAGGCAAACAGAGTTAAATAGAGGCAAACAGAGTTAATCAGAGTTAAACAGAGGCAAAAAGAATTAAACAGAGTTAAACAGAGGCAAACAGAGTTAAACAGAGGAAAGGAGAGTTACACAGAGATAAACAGAGGCAAACAGAGGCAAACAGAGTTAAACAGAGGGAAAAAGAGTTAAACAGTGTTAAACAGAGGGAAACAGAGTTAAGCAGAGTTAAACAGAAGGAAACAGAGGCAAACAGAGTTAAACAGTGGCAAAAAGAGTTAAACTGAGGGAAACAGAGTTAAACAGTGGAAAACAGAATTACACAGAGTTAAGCAGAGGCAAAGAGAGGCAAAGAGAGTTAAACAGAGTTATACAGAAGCTTACATAGGCAAACAGAGTTAAATAGAGTTAAATGAGGCGAAAAGTGTTACACAGATTTAAACAGATTGAAACAGAGTCAAACAGAGTTAAAAAGAGTTAAACAGAGGGAAAAAGAGTTAAACAGAGGCAAAAAGAGTTAAACAGAGGCAAAAAGAGTTAAAGAGAGTTAAACAGTGGGAAACAGAGTTAAACAGAGTTAAACAGAGGAAAACAGAGTTACAAAGAGTTAAACAGAGGCAAAGAGAGGCAAACAGAGTTAAACAGAGTTATATAGAGGCAAACAGAGGCAAGCAGAGTTAAACAGAGTTAAACAGAGGCGAAAAGCGTTACACAGAGTTAAACAGAGGGAAACAGAGTTAAACAGATTGAAACAGAGTCCGACAGAGGCAAACAGAGTTAAACAGAGTTAAACAGAGGGAAAAAGAGTTAAACAGAGGCAAAAAGAGTTGAACAGAGTTAAACAGAGGGAAAAAGAGTTAAACAGAGTTAAACAGAGGCAAAGAGAGTTAAACAGGAAAAGAGAGTTACGCAGAGTTAAACAGAGGCAAAAAGATTTAAACAGAGGCATAAGGAGTTTAACAGTTCTAAAGAGGGAAACAGGTTTAAGCAGAGTTAAACAGAGGAAAACAGAGTTACACAGAGTAAAACAGTGGCATAAAGAGTTAAAAAGAGGGAAACAGAGTTAAACAGAGGCAAAAAGACTTAAACAGAGTAAAACAGAGGAAAAAGAGTTAAACAGAGTTAAACAGAGGCAAAGAGAGTTAAACAGAGGAAAAGAGAGTTTCGCAGAGTTAAACAGAGGCAAACAGAGGCAAACAGAGTTAAACAGAGGCAAAAAGAGTTAAACAGTGTTAAACAGAGGGAAACAGGTTTAAGCAGAGTTAAACAGAGGAAAACAGAGTTACACAGAGTAAAACAGTGGCATAAAGAGTTAAACAGAGGGAAACAGAGTTAAACAGAGGAAAACAATTACACAGAGTTAAACAGAGGCAAAGAGAGGCAAACAGAGTTAAACAGACTTAAACAGAGGCATAAAGAGGCAAACAGGTTTCAACAGAGGCAAACAGAGTCAAACAGAGGCAAAAAGAGGCAAACAGAGTTAATCAGAATTAAACAGATGCAAACAGAGGCACACAGAGTTAAAAAGATTGAAACAGAGTTACACAGAGTTTAACACAGGCAAACAGAGGCAAACAGAGTTAAACAGACTTAAAGAGAAGGAAACAGAGGCAAACAAGGTTAAATAGATTTAAACAGAGGCAAACAGAAGCAGACAGATTAAAACAGAGGCAAAAAGAGGCAAACAGTGTTAAACAGAGTTAAACAGAGGCAAACAGAGGCAAACGGAGTTAAACAGAGGGAAAGAGAGTTAAACAGAGGAAAAGAGAGTCACACAGAGTTACACAGAGTTAAACAGAGGCAAACAGAGGCAAACAGAGTTAAACAGAGTTAAACAGAGGAAAAAAAGAGTTACAAAGAGTTTCAACAGGGGCAAACAGAGGCAAACAGAGTTAAACAGACTTAAACAGAGGCATAAAGAGGCAAACAGGGTAAAACAGAGGCAAACAGAGTTAAACAGAGTTAAAGAGAGGCAAACAGAGTTACACAGAGTTAAACAGAAGTAAACAGAGTTAAACAGAGTTAAAGAGAGGCAAACAGAGTTAAACAGAGTTAAACAGAAGTAAACAGAATCAAACAGAGGCAAACAAAGGCGAACAGAGTTAATCAGAGTTAAACAGAGGCAAACAGAGTCAAACAGATTGAAACAGAGTTAAACAGAGGCAAACAGAGTTAAACAGAGGCAAAAAGAGTTAAAGAGAGTTAAACAGATGGAACCAGATTGAAACAGAATTAAGCAGAGACAAACAGAGTTAAACAGACTGAAACAGAGGCAAACAGCTTCAAACAGAGTTAATCAGAATTAAACAGAGGAAAACAGAGTTACACAGAGTTAAACAGAGGTAAGCAGAGGCAAACAGAGTTAAACAGACTTAAAAAGAGGCAAACAGAGGCACACAGGGTTAAACAGAGGCAAAGAGAGGCAAACAGAGTTAAACAGAGTTATACAGAAGCTTACATAGACAAACCGAGTTAAATAGAGTTAAACAGAGGCGAAAAGTGTTACACAGATTTAAACAGAGGGAAACAGAGTTAAACAGATTGAAACAGAGTCAAACAGAGTTAAACAGAGTTAAACAGAGGGAAAAACAGTTAAACAGAGGCAAAAAGAGTTAAAGAGAGTTAAACTGAGGGAAACAGAGTTAAAGAGAGTTAAACAGAGGAAATCAGAGTTACAAAGAGTTAAACAGAGGCAAACAGATTTAAACAGAGGGAAACAGAGTCAAAAAGAGGCAAACAGGGTTAAACAGAGTTAAACAGAAGCAAACAGAGGCAAACAGAGTTAATCAGAGTTAAACAGAGGCAAACAGAGTTAAACAAAGTTAAACAGAGGCAAACAGAAATAAACAGAGGAAAACAGAGTTACACAGAGTTAAACAGATTTAAACAGAGGCAAAAAGAGTTACACAGAGTTAAACAGAGGCAAACAGAGTTAAACAGAGTTAAACAGATTGAAACAGAGTTACACAGAGTTTAACACAGGCAAACAGAGGCAAGCAGAGTTAAACAGAGGAAAACAGAATTACACAGATTTAAACAGAGGCAAAGAGAGGCAAACAGAGTTATACAGACTCAAACAGAGGCAAACAGAGTTAAACAGAGGTGAAATGAGTTACAAAGAGTTAAAGAGAGGGAAACAGAGTTAAACAGATTGAAACAGAGTCAGACAGAGGCAAGCAGAGTTAAACAGAGTTAAACAGAGGGAAAAAGAGTTAAACAGAGGCAAAAAGACTTAAACAGAGTTAAACAGAGGAAAAAAGAGTTAAACAGAGTTAAACAGAGGCATAGAGAGTTAAACAGAGGAAAAGAGTGTTTCGCAGAGTTAAACAGAGGCAAACAGAGTTAAACAGAGGCAAAAAGAGTTAAACAGTGTTAAACAGAGGGAAACAGGTTTAAGCAGAGTTAAACAGAGGAAAACAGAGTTACACAGAGTAAAACAGTGGCATAAAGAGTTAAACAGAGGGAAACAGAGTTAAACAGAGGCAAACAGAGGCAAACAGAGTTAAACAGAGGCAAAAAGACTTAAACAGAGTTAAACAGAGGAAAAAAGAGTTAAACAGAGTTAAACAGAGGCAAAGAGAGTTAAACAGAGGAAAAGAGAGTTTCGCAGAGTTAAACAGAGGCAAACAGAGGCAAACAGAGTTAAACAGAGGCAAAAAGAGTTAAACAGTGTTAAACAGAGGGAAACAGGTTTAAGCAGAGTTAAACAGAGGAAAACAGAGTTACACAGAGTAAAACAGTGGCATAAAGAGTTAAACAGAGGGAAACAGAGTTAAACAGAGGAAAACAGAATTACACAGAGTTAAACAGAGGCAAAGAGAGGCAAACAGATTTAAACAGACTTAAACAGAGGCATAAAGAGGCAAACAGGTTTAAACAGAGGCAAACAGAGTTAAACAGAGTTAAAGAGAGGCAAACAGAGTTAAACAGAGTTAAACAGAGGTAAACAGAGTCAAACAGAGGCAAAAAGAGGCAAACAGAGTTAATCAGTTAAACAGAGGCAAACAGAGGCAAACAGAGTTAAACAGATTGAAACAGAGTTACACAGAGTTTAACACAGGCAAACAGAGGCAAACAGAGTTAAACAGACTTAAAGAGAAGGAAACAGAGGCAAACAAGGTTAAATAGATTTAAACAGAGGCAAACAGAAGCAGACAGATTAAAACAGAGGCAAAAAGAGGCAAACAGTGTTAAGCAGAATTAAACAGAGGCAAACAGAGGCAAACGGAGTTAAACAGAGGCAAACAGAGTTAAACAGAGGAAAGGAGAGTTACGCAGAGTTAAACAGAGGCAAAAAGATTTAAACAGAGGCAAACAGAGGCAAACAGAGTTAAACAGTGTTAAACAGAGGGAAACAGAGTTAAACAGAGGAAAAAAGAGTTACACAGATTTAAACAGAGGCAAAGAGAGGCAAACAGAGTTAAACAGACTTAAACAGAGGCATAAAGAGGCAAACAGGTTTAAAACAGAGTTAAACAGTGTTAAACAGAGTTAAAGAGAGGCAAACAGAGTTAAACAGAGTTAAACAGAGGCAAACAGAGGCAAACAGAGTTTAACAGAGTTAAACAGTGTTAAACAGAGGGAAACAGAGTTAAACAGAGGAAAAAAGAGTTACACAGAGTTAAACAGAGGCAAACAGAGGCAAACAGAGTTAAACAGACTTAAACAGAGGCATAAAGAGGCAAACAGGGTAAAACAGAGGCAAACAGAGTTAAACAGAGTTAAATAGAGGCAGAGTTAAACAGAGTTAAACAGAAGTAAACAGAGTTAAACAGAGTTAAAGAGAGGCAAACAGAGTTAAACAGAAGTAAACAGAGTCAAACAGAGGCAAACAGAGGCAAACAGAGTTAATCAGAGTTAAACAGAGGCAAACAGATTGAAATAGAGTTAAACAGAGGCAAACAGAGTTAAACAGAGTTAAACAGAGGCAAAAAGAGTTAAACAGAGTTAAACAGATGGAACCAGATTGAAACAGAATTAAGCAGAGACAAACAGAGTTAATCAGAGTTAAACAGAGGCAAACAGAGTTAAACAGATTGAAACAGAGTTACACAGAATTTAACACAGGCAAACAGAGGCAAACAGAGTTAAACAGACTTAAAGAGAAGGAAACAGAGGCAAACAAGGTTAAATAGATTTAAACAGAGGCAAACAGAAGCAGACAGATTAAAACAGAGGCAAAAAGAGGCAAACAATGTTAAACAGAGTCAAACAGAGGCAAACAGAGACAAACGGAGTTAAACAGAGGCAAACAGAGTTAAACAGAGGAAAAGAGAGTTGCACAGAGTTACACAGAGTTAAACAGAAGCAAACAGAGGCAAAAAGAGTTAAACAGTGTTAAACAGAGGGAAACAGAGGAAAAAAGAGTTACACAGAGTTAAACAGAGGCAAACAGAGGCAAACAGAGTTAAACAGACTTAAACAGAGGCAAACAGGATAAAACAGAGGCAAACAGAGGTAAACAGAGTTAAAGAGAGGCAAACAGAGTCAAACAGAGTTAAACAGAAGTAAACAAAGTTAAACAGAGTTAAAGAGAGGCAAACAGAGTTAAACAGAGTTAAACAGAAGTAAACAGAGTCAAACAGAGGCGAACAGAGGCAAACAGAGTTAATCAGAATTAAACAGAGGAAAACAGAGTTACACAGAGTTAAACAGAGGTAAGCAGAGGCAAACAGAGTTAAACAGACTTAAAAAGAGGCAAACAGAGGCACACAGGGTTAAACAGAGGCAAATAGAGGCAAACAAGTTTAATCAGAGTTAAACAGAGGCAAACAGAGTTAAACAGAGTTAAACAGAGGCAAACAGAGGCAAACAGAGTTAAACAGAGTTAAACAGTGTTAAACAGAGGGAAACAGAGTTAAACAGAGGAAAAAAGAGTTACACAGAGTTAAACAGAGGCAAACAGAGGCAAACAGAGTTAAACAGACTTAAACAGAGGCATAAAGAGGCAAACAGGGTAAAACAGAGGCAAACAGAGTTAAACAGAGTTAAAGAGAGGCAGAGTTAAACAGAGTTAAACAGAAGTAAACAGAGTTAAACAGAGTTAAAGAGAGGCAAACAGAGTTAAACAGAGTTAAACAGAAGTAAACAGAGTCAAACAGAGGCAAACAGAGGCAAACAGAGTTAATCAGAGTTAAACAGAGGCAAACAGATTGAAATAGAGTTAAACAGAGGCAAACAGAGTTAAACAGAGTTAAACAGAGGCAAAAAGAGTTAAACAGAGTTAAACAGATGGAACCAGATTGAAACAGAATTAAGCAGAGACAAACAGAGTTAATCAGAGTTAAACAGAGGCAAACAGAGTTAAACAGATTGAAACAGAGTTACACAGAATTTAACACAGGCAAACAGAGGCAAACAGATTTAAACAGACTTAAAGAGAAGGAAACAGAGGCAAACAAGGTTAAATAGATTTAAACAGAGGCAAACAGAAGCAGACAGATTAAAACAGAGGCAAAAAGAGGCAAACAGTGTTAAACAGAGTCAAACAGAGGCAAACAGAGACAAACGGAGTTAAACAGAGGCAAACAGAGTTAAACAGAGGAAAAGAGAATTACACAGAGTTACACAGAGTTAAACAGAAGCAAACAGAGGCAAACAGAGTTACACAGTGTTAAACAGAGGGAAACAGAGGAAAAAAGAGTTACACGGAGTTAAACAGAGGCAAACAGAGGCAAACAGAGTTAAACAGACTTAAACAGAGGCAAACAGGGTAAAACAGAGGCAAACAGAGGTAAACAGAGTTAAAGAGAGGCAAACAGAGTCAAACAGAGTTAAACAGAAGTAAACAGAGTTAAACAGAGTTAAAGAGAGGCAAACAGAGTTAAACAGAGTTAAACAGAAGTAAACAGAGTCAAACAGAGGCGAACAGAGGCAAACAGAGTTAATCAGAATTAAACAGAGGAAAACAGATTTACACAGAGTTAAACAGAGGTAAGCAGAGGCAAACAGAGTTAAACAGACTTAAAAAGAGGCAAACAGAGGCACACAGGGTTTAACAGAGGCAAAAAGAGGCAAACAAGTTTAATCAGAGTTAAACAGAGGCAAACAGAGTTAAACAGAGTTAAACAGAGGCAAACAGAGTGAAACAGAGTTAAACAGAGGCAAACAGAGTTAAATAGAGGCAAACAGAGTTAATCAGAGTTAAACAGAGGCAAAAAGAATTAAACAGAGTTAAACAGAGGCAAACAGAGTTAAACAGAGGAAAGGAGAGTTACACAGAGATAAACAGAGGCAAACAGAGGCAAACAGAGTTAAACAGAGGGAAAAAGAGTTAAACAGTGTTAAACAGAGGGAAACAGAGTTAAGCAGAGTTAAACAGAAGGAAACAGAGGCAAACAGAGTTAAACAGTGGCAAAAAGAGTTAAACTGAGGGAAACAGAGTTAAACAGTGGAAAACAGAATTACACAGAGTTAAGCAGAGGCAAAGAGAGGCAAAGAGAGTTAAACAGAGTTATACAGAAGCTTACATAGGCAAACAGAGTTAAATAGAGTTAAATGAGGCGAAAAGTGTTACACAGATTTAAACAGATTGAAACAGAGTCAAACAGAGTTAAAAAGAGTTAAACAGAGGGAAAAAGAGTTAAACAGAGGCAAAAAGAGTTAAACAGAGGCAAAAAGAGTTAAAGAGAGTTAAACAGTGGGAAACAGAGTTAAACAGAGTTAAACAGAGGAAAACAGAGTTACAAAGAGTTAAACAGAGGCAAAGAGAGGCAAACAGAGTTAAACAGAGTTATATAGAGGCAAACAGAGGCAAGCAGAGTTAAACAGAGTTAAACAGAGGCGAAAAGCGTTACACAGAGTTAAACAGAGGGAAACAGAGTTAAACAGATTGAAACAGAGTCCGACAGAGGCAAACAGAGTTAAACAGAGTTAAACAGAGGGAAAAAGAGTTAAACAGAGGCAAAAAGAGTTGAACAGAGTTAAACAGAGGGAAAAAGAGTTAAACAGAGTTAAACAGAGGCAAAGAGAGTTAAACAGGAAAAGAGAGTTACGCAGAGTTAAACAGAGGCAAAAAGATTTAAACAGAGGCATAAGGAGTTTAACAGTTCTAAAGAGGGAAACAGGTTTAAGCAGAGTTAAACAGAGGAAAACAGAGTTACACAGAGTAAAACAGTGGCATAAAGAGTTAAAAAGAGGGAAACAGAGTTAAACAGAGGCAAAAAGACTTAAACAGAGTAAAACAGAGGAAAAAGAGTTAAACAGAGTTAAACAGAGGCAAAGAGAGTTAAACAGAGGAAAAGAGAGTTTCGCAGAGTTAAACAGAGGCAAACAGAGGCAAACAGAGTTAAACAGAGGCAAAAAGAGTTAAACAGTGTTAAACAGAGGGAAACAGGTTTAAGCAGAGTTAAACAGAGGAAAACAGAGTTACACAGAGTAAAACAGTGGCATAAAGAGTTAAACAGAGGGAAACAGAGTTATACAGAGGAAAACAATTACACAGAGTTAAACAGAGGCAAAGAGAGGCAAACAGAGTTAAACAGACTTAAACAGAGGCATAAAGAGGCAAACAGGGTAAAACAGAGGCAAACAGAGTTAAACAGAGTTAAAGAGAGGCAAACAGAGTTACACAGAGTTAAACAGAAGTAAACAGAGTTAAACAGAGTTAAAGAGAGGCAAACAGAGTTAAACAGAGTTAAACAGAAGTAAACAGAATCAAACAGAGTTAAACAGAGGCAAAAAGAGTTAAAGAGAGTTAAACAGATGGAACCAGATTGAAACAGAATTAAGCAGAGACAAACAGAGTTAAACAGACTGAAACAGAGGCAAACAGCTTCAAACAGAGTTAATCAGAATTAAACAGAGGAAAACAGAGTTACACAGAGTTAAACAGAGGTAAGCAGAGGCAAACAGAGTTAAACAGACTTAAAAAGAGGCAAACAGAGGCACACAGGGTTAAACAGAGGCAAAGAGAGGCAAACAGAGTTAAACAGAGTTATACAGAAGCTTACATAGACAAACCGAGTTAAATAGAGTTAAACAGAGGCGAAATGTGTTACACAGATTTAAACAGAGGGAAACAGAGTTAAACAGATTGAAACAGAGTCAAACAGAGTTAAACAGAGTTAAACAGAGGGAAAAACAGTTAAACAGAGGCAAAAAGAGTTAAAGAGAGTTAAACAGAGGGAAACAGAGTTAAAGAGAGTTAAACAGAGGAAATCAGAGTTACAAAGAGTTAAACAGAGGCAAACAGATTTAAACAGAGGGAAACAGAGTCAAAAA
The DNA here is from genome assembly GCA_026770705.1 of Isurus oxyrinchus. Lineage (NCBI taxonomy): Eukaryota > Metazoa > Chordata > Chondrichthyes > Lamniformes > Lamnidae > Isurus > Isurus oxyrinchus. The sequence goes on from JANJGN010002242.1 coordinate 9,918, forward strand.
GAGGCAAACAGGGTTAAACAGAGTTAAACAGAAGCAAACAGAGGCAAACAGAGTTAATCAGAGTTAAACAGAGGCAAACAGAGTTAAACAAAGTTAAACAGAGGCAAACAGAAATAAACAGAGGAAAACAGAGTTACACAGAGTTAAACAGATTTAAACAGAGGCAAAAAGAGTTACACAGAGTTAAACAGAGGCAAACAGAGTTAAACAGAGTTAAACAGATTGAAACAGAGTTACACAGAGTTTAACACAGGCAAACAGAGGCAAGCAGAGTTAAACAGAGGAAAACAGAATTACACAGATTTAAACAGAGGCAAAGAGAGGCAAACAGAGTTATACAGACTCAAACAGAGGCAAACAGAGTTAAACAGAGGTGAAATGAGTTACAAAGAGTTAAAGAGAGGGAAACAGAGTTAAACAGATTGAAACAGAGTCAGACAGAGGCAAGCAGAGTTAAACAGAGTTAAACAGAGGGAAAAAGAGTTAAACAGAGGCAAAAAGACTTAAACAGAGTTAAACAGAGGAAAAAAGAGTTAAACAGAGTTAAACAGAGGCATAGAGAGTTAAACAGAGGAAAAGAGTGTTTCGCAGAGTTAAACAGAGGCAAACAGAGTTAAACAGAGGCAAAAAGAGTTAAACAGTGTTAAACAGAGGGAAACAGGTTTAAGCAGAGTTAAACAGAGGAAAACAGAGTTACACAGAGTAAAACAGTGGCATAAAGAGTTAAACAGAGGGAAACAGAGTTAAACAGAGGCAAAAAGACTTAAACAGAGTTAAACAGAGGAAAAAAGAGTTAAACAGAGTTAAACAGAGGAAAGGAGAGTTACGCAGAGTTAAACAGAGGCAAAAAGATTTAAACAGAGGCAAACAGAGGCAAACAGAGTTAAACAGTGTTAAACAGAGGGAAAAAGAGTTACACAGATTTAAACAGAGGCAAACAGAGGCAAACAGAGTTAAACAGACTTAAACAGAGGCATAAAGAGGCAAACAGGGTAAAACAGAGGCAAACAGAGTTAAACAGAGTTCAAGAGAGGCAAACAGAGTTAAACAGAGTTAAACAGAAGTAAACAGAGTTAAACAGAGTTAAAGAGAGGCAAACAGAGTTGAACAGAGTTAAACAGAAGTAAACAGAGTTAAACAGAGTTAAAGAGAGACAATCAGAGTTAAACAGAAGTAAACAGAGTCAAACAGGGGCAAACAGAGGCAAACAGAGTTAATCAGAGTTAAACAGAGGCAAACAGAGGCAAACAGATTGAAACAGAGTTAAACAGAGGCAAACAGAGTTAAACAGAGTTAAACAGATGGAACCAGATTGAAACAGAATTAAGCAGAGACAAACAGAGTTAATCAGAGTTAAACAGAGGCAAACAGAGTTAAACAGTTTGAAACAGAGTTACACAGATTTTAACACAGGCAAACAGAGGCAAACAGATTTAAACAGACTTAAAGAGAAGGAAACAGAGGCAAACAAGGTTAAATAGATTTAAACAGAGGCAAACAGAAGCAGACAGATTAAAACAGAGGCAAAAAGAGGCAAACAGTGTTAAACAGAGTTAAACAGAGGCAAACAGAGGCAAACGGAGTTAAACAGAGGTAAACGGAGTTAAAGAGAGGAAAAGAGAGTTACACAGAGTTACACAGAGTTACACAGAGTTAAACAGAAGCAAACAGAGGCAAACAGAGTTAAACAGTGTTAAACAGAGGGAAACAGAGTTAAAAAGAGGAAAAAAGAGTTACACAGGGTTAAACAGAGGCAAACAGAGGCAAACAGAGTTAAACTGACAAACAGAGTTAAACAGAGTTAAAGAGAGGCAAACAGAGTTAAACAGAGTTAAACAGAAGTAAACAGAGTTAAACAGAGTTAAAGAGAGGCAAACAGAGTTAAACAGAGTTAAACAGAAGTAAACAGAGTCAAACAGGGGCAAACAGAGGCAAACAGAGTTAATCAGAGTTAAACAGAGGCACACAGAGGCAAACAGATTGAAACAGAGTTAAACAGAGGCAAACAGAGTTAAACAGAGTTAAACAGATGGAACCAGATTGAAACAGAATTAAGCAGAGACAAACAGAGTTAATCAGAGTTAAACAGAGGCAAACAGAGTTAAACAGTTTGAAACAGAGTTACACAGAGTTTAACACAGGCAAACAGAGGCAAACAGATTTAAACAGACTTAAAGAGAAGGAAACAGAGGCAAACAAGGTTAAATAGATTTAAACAGAGGCAAACAGAAGCAGACAGATTAAAACAGAGGCAAAACGAGGCAAACAGTGTTAAACAGAGTTAAACAGAGGCAAACAGAGGCAAACGGAGTTAAACAGAGGTAAACAGAGTTAAACAGAGGAAAAGAGAGTTACACAGAGTTACACAGAGTTACACAGAGTTAAACAGAAGCAAAGAGAGGCAAACAGAGTTAAACAGTGTTAAACAGAGGGAAACAGAGTTAAACAGAGGAAAAAAGAGTTACACAGGGTTAAACAGAGGCAAACAGAGGCAAACAGAGTTAAACAGACTTAAACAGAGGCAAACACAGTTAAAGAGAGGCAAACAGAGTCAAACAGAGTTAAACAGAAGTAAACAGAGTTAAACAGAGTTAAAGAGAGGCAAACAGAGTTAAACAGATTTAAACAGAAGTAAGCAGAGTCAAACAGAGGCAAACAGAGGCAAACAGAGTTAATCAGAGTTAAACAGAGGCAAACAGAGTTAAACAGAGGCAAACAGAGTTAAACAGAGTTAAACAGAGGCAAAAAGAGTTAAAGAGAGTTAAACAGATGGAACCAGATTGAAACAGAATTAAGCAGAGACAAACAGAGTTAAACAGACTGAAACAGAGGCAAACAGCTTCAAACAGAGTTAATCAGAATTAAACAGAGGAAAACAGAGTTACACAGAGTTAAACAGAGGTACGCAGAGCCAAACAGAGTTAAACAGACTTAAAAAGAGGCAAACAGAGGCACACAGGGTTAAACAGAGGCAAATAGATGCAAACAAGTTTAATCAGAGTTAAACAGAGGCAAAGAGAGTTAAACAGAGTTAAACAGAGGCAAACAGAGTGAAACAGAGTTAAACAGAGGCAAACAGAGTTAAATAGAGGCAAACAGAGTTAATCAGAGTTAAACAGAGGCAAAAAGAATTAAACAGAGTTAAACAGAGGCAAACAGAGTTAAACAGAGTTAAACAGAGGAAAAAAAGAGTTACAAAGAGTTAAACAGGGGCAAACAGAGGCAAACAGAGTTAAACAGACTTATTCAGAGGCATAAAGAGGCAAACAGGGTAAAACAGAGGCAAACAGAGTTAAACAGAGTTAAAGGGAGGCAAACAGAGTTAAACAGAGTTAAACAGAAGTAAACAGAGTTAAACAGAGTTAAAGAGAGGCAAACAGAGTTAAACAGAAGTAAACAGAGTCAAACAGAGGCTAACAGAGGCAAACAGAGTTAATCAGAGTTAAACAGAGGCAAACAGAGTTAAACAGAGGCAAAAAGAGTTAAAGAGAGTTAAACAGATGGAACCAGATTGAAACAGAATTAAGCAGAGACAAACAGAGTTAAACAGACTGAAACAGAGGCAAACAGCTTCAAACAGAGTTAATCAGAATTAAACAGAGGAAAACAGAGTTACACAGAGTTAAACAGAGGTAAGCAGAGGCAAACAGAGTTAAACAGACTTAGAAAGAGGCAAACAGAGGCACACAGGGTTAAACAGAGGCAAAGAGAGGCAAACAGAGTTAAACAGAGTTATACAGAAGCTTACATAGACAAACCGAGTTAAATAGAGTTAAACAGAGGCGAAAAGTGTTACACAGATTTAAACAGAGGGAAACAGAGTTAAACAGATTGAAACAGAGTCAAACAGAGTTAAACAGAGTTAAACAGTGGGAAAAACAGTTAAACAGAGGCAAAAAGAGTTAAAGAGAGTTAAACAGAGGGAATCAGAGTTACAAAGAGTTAAACAGAGGCAAACAGATTTAAACAGAGGGAAACAGAGTCAAAAAGAGGCAAACAGGGTTAAACAGAGTTAAACAGAAGCAAACAGAGGCAAACAGAGTTAATCAGAGTTAAACAGAGGCAAACAGAGTTAAACAAAGTTAAACAGAGGCAAACAGAAATAAACAGAGGAAAACAGAGTTACACAGAGTTAAACAGATTTAAACAGAGGCAAAAAGAGTTACACAGAGTTAAACAGAGGCAAACAGAGTTAAACAGAGTTAAACAGATTGAAACAGAGTTACACAGAGTTTAACACAGGCAAACAGAGGCAAGCAGAGTTAAACAGAGGAAAACAGAATTACACAGATTTAAACAGAGGCAAAGAGAGGCAAACAGAGTTATACAGACTCAAACAGAGGCAAACAGAGTTAAACAGAGGTGAAATGAGTTACAAAGAGTTAAACAGAGGGAAACAGAGTTAAACAGATTGAAACAGAGTCAGACAGAGGCAAGCAGAGTTAAACAGAGTTAAACAGAGGGAAAAAGAGTTAAACAGAGGCAAAAAGACTTAAACAGAGTTAAACAGAGGAAAAAAGAGTTAAACAGAGTTAAACAGAGGCATAGAGAGTTAAACAGAGGAAAAGAGTGTTTCGCAGAGTTAAACAGAGGCAAACAGAGTTAAACAGAGGCAAAAAGAGTTAAACAGTGTTAAACAGAGGGAAACAGGTTTAAGCAGAGTTAAACAGAGGAAAACAGAGTTACACAGAGTAAAACAGTGGCATAAAGAGTTAAACAGAGGGAAACAGAGTTAAACAGAGGCAAAAAGACTTAAACAGAGTTAAACAGAGGAAAAAAGAGTTAAACAGAGTTAAACAGAGGAAAGGAGAGTTACGCAGAGTTAAACAGAGGCAAAAAGATTTAAACAGAGGCAAACAGAGGCAAACAGAGTTAAACAGTGTTAAACAGAGGGAAAAAGAGTTACACAGATTTAAACAGAGGCAAACAGAGGCAAACAGAGTTAAACAGACTTAAACAGAGGCATAAAGAGGCAAACAGGGTAAAACAGAGGCAAACAGAGTTAAACAGAGTTCAAGAGAGGCAAACAGAGTTAAACAGAGTTAAACAGAAGTAAACAGAGTTAAACAGAGTTAAAGAGAGGCAAACAGAGTTGAACAGAGTTAAACAGAAGTAAACAGAGTTAAACAGAGTTAAAGAGAGACAATCAGAGTTAAACAGAAGTAAACAGAGTCAAACAGGGGCAAACAGAGGCAAACAGAGTTAATCAGAGTTAAACAGAGGCAAACAGAGGCAAACAGATTGAAACAGAGTTAAACAGAGGCAAACAGAGTTAAACAGAGTTAAACAGATGGAACCAGATTGAAACAGAATTAAGCAGAGACAAACAGAGTTAATCAGAGTTAAACAGAGGCAAACAGAGTTAAACAGTTTGAAACAGAGTTACACAGATTTTAACACAGGCAAACAGAGGCAAACAGATTTAAACAGACTTAAAGAGAAGGAAACAGAGGCAAACAAGGTTAAATAGATTTAAACAGAGGCAAACAGAAGCAGACAGATTAAAACAGAGGCAAAAAGAGGCAAACAGTGTTAAACAGAGTTAAACAGAGGCAAACAGAGGCAAACGGAGTTAAACAGAGGTAAACGGAGTTAAAGAGAGGAAAAGAGAGTTACACAGAGTTACACAGAGTTACACAGAGTTAAACAGAAGCAAACAGAGGCAAACAGAGTTAAACAGTGTTAAACAGAGGGAAACAGAGTTAAAAAGAGGAAAAAAGAGTTACACAGGGTTAAACAGAGGCAAACAGAGGCAAACAGAGTTAAACTGACAAACAGAGTTAAACAGAGTTAAAGAGAGGCAAACAGAGTTAAACAGAGTTAAACAGAAGTAAACAGAGTTAAACAGAGTTAAAGAGAGGCAAACAGAGTTAAACAGAGTTAAACAGAAGTAAACAGAGTCAAACAGGGGCAAACAGAGGCAAACAGAGTTAATCAGAGTTAAACAGAGGCACACAGAGGCAAACAGATTGAAACAGAGTTAAACAGAGGCAAACAGAGTTAAACAGAGTTAAACAGATGGAACCAGATTGAAACAGAATTAAGCAGAGACAAACAGAGTTAATCAGAGTTAAACAGAGGCAAACAGAGTTAAACAGTTTGAAACAGAGTTACACAGAGTTTAACACAGGCAAACAGAGGCAAACAGATTTAAACAGACTTAAAGAGAAGGAAACAGAGGCAAACAAGGTTAAATAGATTTAAACAGAGGCAAACAGAAGCAGACAGATTAAAACAGAGGCAAAACGAGGCAAACAGTGTTAAACAGAGTTAAACAGAGGCAAACAGAGGCAAACGGAGTTAAACAGAGGTAAACAGAGTTAAACAGAGGAAAAGAGAGTTACACAGAGTTACACAGAGTTACACAGAGTTAAACAGAAGCAAAGAGAGGCAAACAGAGTTAAACAGTGTTAAACAGAGGGAAACAGAGTTAAACAGAGGAAAAAAGAGTTACACAGGGTTAAACAGAGGCAAACAGAGGCAAACAGAGTTAAACAGACTTAAACAGAGGCAAACACAGTTAAAGAGAGGCAAACAGAGTCAAACAGAGTTAAACAGAAGTAAACAGAGTTAAACAGAGTTAAAGAGAGGCAAACAGAGTTAAACAGATTTAAACAGAAGTAAGCAGAGTCAAACAGAGGCAAACAGAGGCAAACAGAGTTAATCAGAGTTAAACAGAGGCAAACAGAGTTAAACAGAGGCAAACAGAGTTAAACAGAGTTAAACAGAGGCAAAAAGAGTTAAAGAGAGTTAAACAGATGGAACCAGATTGAAACAGAATTAAGCAGAGACAAACAGAGTTAAACAGACTGAAACAGAGGCAAACAGCTTCAAACAGAGTTAATCAGAATTAAACAGAGGAAAACAGAGTTACACAGAGTTAAACAGAGGTACGCAGAGCCAAACAGAGTTAAACAGACTTAAAAAGAGGCAAACAGAGGCACACAGGGTTAAACAGAGGCAAATAGATGCAAACAAGTTTAATCAGAGTTAAACAGAGGCAAAGAGAGTTAAACAGAGTTAAACAGAGGCAAACAGAGTGAAACAGAGTTAAACAGAGGCAAACAGAGTTAAATAGAGGCAAACAGAGTTAATCAGAGTTAAACAGAGGCAAAAAGAATTAAACAGAGTTAAACAGAGGCAAACAGAGTTAAACAGAGTTAAACAGAGGAAAAAAAGAGTTACAAAGAGTTAAACAGGGGCAAACAGAGGCAAACAGAGTTAAACAGACTTATTCAGAGGCATAAAGAGGCAAACAGGGTAAAACAGAGGCAAACAGAGTTAAACAGAGTTAAAGGGAGGCAAACAGAGTTAAACAGAGTTAAACAGAAGTAAACAGAGTTAAACAGAGTTAAAGAGAGGCAAACAGAGTTAAACAGAAGTAAACAGAGTCAAACAGAGGCTAACAGAGGCAAACAGAGTTAATCAGAGTTAAACAGAGGCAAACAGAGTTAAACAGAGGCAAAAAGAGTTAAAGAGAGTTAATCAGATGGAACCAGATTGAAACAGAATTAAGCAGAGACAAACAGAGTTAAACAGACTGAAACAGAGGCAAACAGCTTCAAACAGAGTTAATCAGAATTAAACAGAGGAAAACAGAGTTACACAGAGTTAAACAGAGGTAAGCAGAGGCAAACAGAGTTAAACAGACTTAGAAAGAGGCAAACAGAGGCACACAGGGTTAAACAGAGGCAAAGAGAGGCAAACAGAGTTAAACAGAGTTATACAGAAGCTTACATAGACAAACCGAGTTAAATAGAGTTAAACAGAGGCGAAAAGTGTTACACAGATTTAAACAGAGGGAAACAGAGTTAAACAGATTGAAACAGAGTCAAACAGAGTTAAACAGAGTTAAACAGTGGGGAAAAACAGTTAAACAGAGGCAAAAAGAGTTAAAGAGAGTTAAACAGAGGGAATCAGAGTTACAAAGAGTTAAACAGAGGCAAACAGATTTAAACAGAGGGAAACAGAGTCAAAAAGAGGCAAACAGGGTTAAACAGAGTTAAACAGAAGCAAACAGAGGCAAACAGAGTTAATCAGAGTTAAACAGAGGCAAACAGAGTTAAACAAAGTTAAACAGAGGCAAACAGAAATAAACAGAGGAAAACAGAGTTACACAGAGTTAAACAGATTTAAACAGAGGCAAAAAGAGTTACACAGAGTTAAACAGAGGCAAACAGAGTTAAACAGAGTTAAACAGATTGAAACAGAGTTACACAGAGTTTAACACAGGCAAACAGAGGCAAGCAGAGTTAAACAGAGGAAAACAGAATTACACAGATTTAAACAGAGGCAAAGAGAGGCAAACAGAGTTATACAGACTCAAACAGAGGCAAACAGAGTTAAACAGAGGTGAAATGAGTTACAAAGAGTTAAAGAGAGGGAAACAGAGTTAAACAGATTGAAACAGAGTCAGACAGAGGCAAGCAGAGTTAAACAGAGTTAAACAGAGGGAAAAAGAGTTAAACAGAGGCAAAAAGACTTAAACAGAGTTAAACAGAGGAAAAAAGAGTTAAACAGAGTTAAACAGAGGCATAGAGAGTTAAACAGAGGAAAAGAGTGTTTCGCAGAGTTAAACAGAGGCAAACAGAGTTAAACAGAGGCAAAAAGAGTTAAACAGTGTTAAACAGAGGGAAACAGGTTTAAGCAGAGTTAAACAGAGGAAAACAGAGTTACACAGAGCAAAACAGTGGCATAAAGAGTTAAACAGAGGGAAACAGAGTTAAACAGAGGCAAAAAGACTTAAACAGAGTTAAACAGAGGAAAAAAGAGTTAAACAGAGTTAAACAGAAGCAAAGAGAGTTAAACAGAGGAAAAGAGAGTTTCGCAGAGTTAAACAGAGGCAAACAGAGGCAAACAGATTTAAACAGAGGCAAAAAGAGTTAAACAGTTTTAAACAGAGGGAAACAGGTTTAAGCAGAGTTAAACAGAGGAAAACAGAGTTACACAGAGTAAAACAGTGGCATAAAGAGTTAAACAGAGGGAAACAGAGTTAAACAGAGGAAAACAGAATTACACAGAGTCAAACAGAGGCAAAAAGAGGCAAACAGAGTTAATCAGAATTAAACAGATGCAAACAGAGGCACACAGAGTTAAACAGATTGAAACAGAGTTACACAGAGTTTAACACAGGCAACCAGAGGCAAACAGAGTTAAACAGACTTAAAGAGAAGGAAACAGAGGCAAACAAGGTTAAATAGATTTAAACAGAGGCAAACAGAAGCAGACAGATTAAAACAGAGGCAAAAAGAGGCAAACAGTGTTAAACAGAGTTAAACAGAGGCAAACAGAGGCAAACGGAGTTAAACAGAGGGAAAGAGAGTTAAACAGAGGAAAAGAGAGTTACACAGAGTTACACAGAGTTAAACAGAGGCAAACAGAGGCAAACAGAGTTAAACAGAGTTAAACAGAGGAAAAAAAGAGTTACAAAGAGTTCAACAGGGGCAAACAGAGGCAAACAGAGTTAAACAGACTTAAACAGAGGCATAAAGAGGCAAACAGGGTAAAACAGAGGCAAACAGAGTTAAACAGAGTTAAAGAGAGGCAAACAGAGTTACACAGAGTTAAACAGAAGTAAACAGAGTTAAACAGAGTTAAAGAGAGGCAAACAGAGTTAAACAGAGTTAAACAGAAGTAAACAGAATCAAACAGAGTTAAACAGAGGCAAAAAGAGTTAAAGAGAGTTAAACAGATGGAACCAGATTGAAACAGAATTAAGCAGAGACAAACAGAGTTAAACAGACTGAAACAGAGGCAAACAGCTTCAAACAGAGTTAATCAGAATTAAACAGAGGAAAACAGAGTTACACAGAGTTAAACAGAGGTAAGCAGAGGCAAACAGAGTTAAACAGACTTAAAAAGAGGCAAACAGAGGCACACAGGGTTAAACAGAGGCAAAGAGAGGCAAACAGAGTTAAACAGAGTTATACAGAAGCTTACATAGACAAACCGAGTTAAATAGAGTTAAACAGAGGCGAAATGTGTTACACAGATTTAAACAGAGGGAAACAGAGTTAAACAGATTGAAACAGAGTCAAACAGAGTTAAACAGAGTTAAACAGAGTTAAACAGAGGGAAAAACAGTTAAACAGAGGCAAAAAGAGTTAAAGAGAGTTAAACAGAGGGAAACAGAGTTAAAGAGAGTTAAACAGAGGAAAGCAGAGTTACAAAGAGTTAAACAGAGGCAAACAGATTTAAACAGAGGGAAACAGAGTCAAAAAGAGGCAAACAGGGTTAAACAGAGTTAAACAGAAGCAAACAGAGGCAAACAGAGTTAATCAGAGTTAAACAGAGGCAAACAGAGTTAAACAAAGTTAAACAGAGGCAAACAGAAATAAACAGAGGAAAACAGAGTTACACAGAGTTAAACAGATTTAAACAGAGGCAAAAAGAGTTACACAGAGTTAAACAGAGGCAAACAGAGTTAAACAGAGTTAAACAGATTGAAACAGAGTTACACAGAGTTTAACACAGGCAAACAGAGGCAAGCAGAGTTAAACAGAGGAAAACAGAATTACACAGATTTAAACAGAGGCAAAGAGAGGCAAACAGAGTTATACAGACTCAAACAGAGGCAAACAGAGTTAAACAGAGGTGAAATGAGTTACAAAGAGTTAAAGAGAGGGAAACAGAGTTAAACAGATTGAAACAGAGTCAGACAGAGGCAAGCAGAGTTAAACAGAGTTAAACAGAGGGAAAAAGAGTTAAACAGAGGCAAAAAGACTTAAACAGAGTTAAACAGAGGAAAAAAGAGTTAAACAGAGTTAAACAGAGGCATAGAGAGTTAAACAGAGGAAAAGAGTGTTTCGCAGAGTTAAACAGAGGCAAACAGAGTTAAACAGAGGCAAAAAGAGTTAAACAGTGTTAAACAGAGGGAAACAGGTTTAAGCAGAGTTAAACAGAGGAAAACAGAGTTACACAGAGCAAAACAGTGGCATAAAGAGTTAAACAGAGGGAAACAGAGTTAAACAGAGGCAAAAAGAATTAAACAGAGTTAAACAGAGGAAAAAAGAGTTAAACAGAGTTAAACAGAAGCAAAGAGAGTTAAACAGAGGAAAAGAGAGTTTCGCAGAGTTAAACAGAGGCAAAAAGATTTAAACAGAGGCAAACAGAGGCAAACAGAGTTAAACAGTGTTAAACAGAGGGAAAAAGAGTTACACAGATTTAAACAGAGGCAAACAGAGGCAAACAGAGTTAAACAGACTTAAACAGAGGCATAAAGAGGCAAACAGGGTAAAACAGAGGCAAACAGAGTTAAACAGAGTTCAAGAGAGGCAAACAGAGTTAAACAGAGTTAAACAGAAGTAAACAGAGTTAAACAGAGTTAAAGAGAGGCAAACAGAGTTGAACAGAGTTAAACAGAAGTAAACAGAGTTAAACAGAGTTAAAGAGAGACAATCAGAGTTAAACAGAAGTAAACAGAGTCAAACAGGGGCAAACAGAGGCAAACAGAGTTAATCAGAGTTAAACAGAGGCAAACAGAGGCAAACAGATTGAAACAGAGTTAAACAGAGGCAAACAGAGTTAAACAGAGTTAAACAGATGGAACCAGATTGAAACAGAATTAAGCAGAGACAAACAGAGTTAATCAGAGTTAAACAGAGGCAAACAGAGTTAAACAGTTTGAAACAGAGTTACACAGATTTTAACACAGGCAAACAGAGGCAAACAGATTTAAACAGACTTAAAGAGAAGGAAACAGAGGCAAACAAGGTTAAATAGATTTAAACAGAGGCAAACAGAAGCAGACAGATTAAAACAGAGGCAAAAAGAGGCAAACAGTGTTAAACAGATTTAAACAGAGGCAAACAGAGGCAAACGGAGTTAAACAGAGGTAAACGGAGTTAAAGAGAGGAAAAGAGAGTTACACAGAGTTACACAGAGTTACACAGAGTTAAACAGAAGCAAACAGAGGCAAACAGAGTTAAACAGTGTTAAACAGAGGGAAACAGAGTTAAAAAGAGGAAAAAAGAGTTACACAGGGTTAAACAGAGGCAAACAGAGGCAAACAGAGTTAAACAGACAAACAGAGTTAAACAGAGTTAAAGAGAGGCAAACAGAGTTAAACAGAGTTAAACAGAAGTAAACAGAGTTAAACAGAGTTAAAGAGAGGCAAACAGAGTTAAACAGAGTTAAACAGAAGTAAACAGAGTCAAACAGGGGCAAACAGAGGCAAACAGAGTTAATCAGAGTGAAACAGAGGCAAACAGAGGCAAACAGATTGAAACAGAGTTAAACAGAGGCAAACAGAGTTAAACAGAGTTAAACAGATGGAACCAGATTGAAACAGAATTAAGCAGAGACAAACAGAGTTAATCAGAGTTAAACAGAGGCAAACAGAGTTAAACAGTTTGAAACAGAGTTACACAGAGTTTAACACAGGCAAACAGAGGCAAACAGATTTAAACAGACTTAAAGAGAAGGAAACAGAGGCAAACAAGGTTAAATAGATTTAAACAGAGGCAAACAGAAGCAGACAGATTAAAACAGAGGCAAAACGAGGCAAACAGTGTTAAACAGAGTTAAACAGAGGCAAACAGAGGCAAACGGAGTTAAACAGAGGTAAACAGAGTTAAACAGAGGAAAAGAGAGTTACAACAGAGTTACACAGAGTTACACAGAGTTAAACAGAAGCAAAGAGAGGCAAACAGAGTTAAACAGTGTTAAACAGAGGGAAACAGAGTTAAACAGAGGAAAAAAGAGTTACACAGGGTTAAACAGAGGCAAACAGAGGCAAACAGAGTTAAACAGACTTAAACAGAGGCAAACACAGTTAAAGAGAGGCAAACAGAGTCAAACAGAGTTAAACAGAAGTAAACAGAGTTAAACAGAGTTAAAGAGAGGCAAACAGAGTTAAACAGATTTAAACAGAAGTAAGCAGAGTCAAACAGAGGCAAACAGAGGCAAACAGAGTTAATCAGAGTTAAACAGAGGCAAACAGAGTTAAACAGAGGCAAACAGAGTTAAACAGAGTTAAACAGAGGCAAAAAGAGTTAAAGAGAGTTAAACAGATGGAACCAGATTGAAACAGAATTAAGCAGAGACAAACAGAGTTAAACAGACTGAAACAGAGGCAAACAGCTTCAAACAGAGTTAATCAGAATTAAACAGAGGAAAACAGAGTTACACAGAGTTAAACAGAGGTACGCAGAGCCAAACAGAGTTAAACAGACTTAAAAAGAGGCAAACAGAGGCACACAGGGTTAAACAGAGGCAAATAGATGCAAACAAGTTTAATCAGAGTTAAACAGAGGCAAACAGAGTTAAACAGAGTTAAACAGAGGCAAACAGAGTGAAACAGAGTTAAACAGAGGCAAACAGAGTTAAATAGAGGCAAACAGAGTTAATCAGAGTTAAACAGAGGCAAAAAGAATTAAACAGAGTTAAACAGAGGCAAACAGAGTTAAACAGAGTTAAACAGAGGAAAAAAAGAGTTACAAAGAGTTAAACAGGGGCAAACAGAGGCAAACAGAGTTAAACAGACTTATTCAGAGGCATAAAGAGGCAAACAGGGTAAAACAGAGGCAAACAGAGTTAAACAGAGTTAAAGGGAGGCAAACAGAGTTAAACAGAGTTAAACAGAAGTAAACAGAGTTAAACAGAGTTAAAGAGAGGCAAACAGAGTTAAACAGAAGTAAACAGAGTCAAACAGAGGCTAACAGAGGCAAACAGTGTTAATCAGAGTTAAACAGAGGCAAACAGAGTTAAACAGAGGCAAAAAGAGTTAAAGAGAGTTAAACAGATGGAACCAGATTGAAACAGAATTAAGCAGAGACAAACAGAGTTAAACAGACTGAAACAGAGGCAAACAGCTTCAAACAGAGTTAATCAGAATTAAACAGAGGAAAACAGAGTTACACAGAGTTAAACGGTGGTAAGCAGAGGCAAACAGAGTTAAACAGACTTAGAAAGAGGCAAACAGAGGCACACAGGGTTAAACAGAGGCAAAGAGAGGCAAACAGAGTTAAACAGAGTTATACAGAAGCTTACATAGACAAACCGAGTTAAATAGAGTTAAACAGAGGCGAAAAGTGTTACACAGATTTAAACAGAGGGAAACAGAGTTAAACAGATTGAAACAGAGTCAAACAGAGTTAAACAGAGTTAAACAGTGGGAAAAACAGTTAAACAGAGGCAAAAAGAGTTAAAGAGAGTTAAACAGAGGAAATCAGAGTCACAAAGAGTTAAACAGAGGCAAACAGATTTAAACAGAGGGAAACAGAGTCAAAAAGAGGCAAACAGGGTTAAACAGAGTTAAACAGAAGCAAACAGAGGCAAACAGAGTTAATCAGAGTTAAACAGAGGCAAACAGAGTTAAACAAAGTTAAACAGAGGCAAACAGAAATAAACAGAGGAAAACAGAGTTACACAGAGTTAAACAGATTTAAACAGAGGCAAAAAGAGTTACACAGAGTTAAACAGAGGCAAACAGAGTTAAACAGAGTTAAACAGATTGAAACAGAGTTACACAGAGTTTAACACAGGCAAACAGAGGCAAGCAGAGTTAAACAGAGGAAAACAGAATTACACAGATTTAAACAGAGGCAAAGAGAGGCAAACAGAGTTATACAGACTCAAACAGAGGCAAACAGAGTTAAACAGAGGTGAAATGAGTTACAAAGAGTTAAACAGAGGGAAACAGAGTTAAACAGATTGAAACAGAGTCAGACAGAGGCAAGCAGAGTTAAACAGAGTTAAACAGAGGGAAAAAGAGTTAAAAAGAGGCAAAAAGACTTAAACAGAGTTAAACAGAGGAAAAAAGAGTTAAACAGAGTTAAACAGAGGCATAGAGAGTTAAACAGAGGAAAAGAGTGTTTCGCAGAGTTAAACAAAGGCAAACAGAGTTAAACAGAGGCAAAAAGAGTTAAACAGTGTTAAACAGAGGGAAACAGGTTTAAGCAGAGTTAAACAGAGGAAAACAGAGTTACACAGAGCAAAACAGTGGCATAAAGAGTTAAACAGAGGGAAACAGAGTTAAACAGAGGCAAAAAGACTTAAACAGAGTTAAACAGAGGAAAAAAGAGTTAAACAGAGTTAAACAGAAGCAAAGAGAGTTAAACAGAGGAAAAGAGAGTTTCGCAGAGTTAAACAGAGGCAAACAGATTTAAACAGAGGCAAAAAGAGTTAAACAGTTTTAAACAGAGGGAAACAGGTTTAAGCAGAGTTAAACAGAGGAAAACAGAGTTACACAGAGTAAAACAGTGGCATAAAGAGTTAAACAGAGGGAAACAGAGTTAAACAGAGGAAAACAGAATTACACAGAGTCAAACAGAGGCAAAAAGAGGCAAACAGAGTTAATCAGAATTAAACAGATGCAAACAGAGGCACACAGAGTTAAACAGAATGAAACAGAGTTACACAGAGTTTAACACAGGCAAACAGAGGCAAACAGAGTTAAGCAGACTTAAAGAGAAGGAAACAGAGGCAAACAAGGTTAAATAGATTTAAACAGAGGCAAACAGAAGCAGACAGATTAAAACAGAGGCAAAAAGAGGCAAACAGTGTTAAACAGAGTTAAACAGAGGCAAACAGAGGCAAACGGAGTTAAACAGAGGGAAAGAGAGTTAAACAGAGGAAAAGAGAGTTACACAGAGTTACACAGAGTTAAACAGAGGCAAACAGAGGCAAACAGAGTTAAACAGAGTTAAACAGAGGAAAAAAAGAGTTACAAAGAGTTCAACAGGGGCAAACAGAGGCAAACAGAGTTAAACAGACTTAAACAGAGGCATAAAGAGGCAAACAGGGTAAAACAGAGGCAAACAGAGTTAAACAGAGTTAAAGAGAGGCAAACAGAGTTACACAGAGTTAAACAGAAGTAAACAGAGTTAAACAGAGTTAAAGAGAGGCAAACAGAGTTAAACAGAGTTAAACAGAAGTAAACAGAATCAAACAGAGTTAAACAGTGGCAAAAAGAGTTAAAGAGAGTTAAACAGATGGAACCAGATTGAAACAGAATTAAGCAGAGACAAACAGAGTTAAACAGACTGAAACAGAGGCAAACAGCTTCAAACAGAGTTAATCAGAATTAATCAGAGGAAAACAGAGTTACACAGAGTTAAACAGAGGTAAGCAGAGGCAAACAGAGTTAAACAGACTTAAAAAGAGGCAAACAGAGGCACGCAGGGTTAAACAGAGGCAAAGAGAGGCAAACAGAGTTAAACAGAGTTATACAGAAGCTTACATAGACAAACCGAGTTAAATAGAGTTAAACAGAGGCGAAATGTGTTACACAGATTTAAACAGAGGGAAACAGAGTTAAACAGATTGAAACAGAGTCAAACAGAGTTAAACAGAGTTAAACAGAGTTAAACAGAGGGAAAAACAGTTAAACAGAGGCAAAAAGAGTTAAAGAGAGTTAAACAGAGGGAAACAGAGTTAAAGAGAGTTAAACAGAGGAAATCAGAGTTACAAAGAGTTAAACAGAGGCAAACAGATTTAAACAGAGGGAAACAGAGTCAAAAAGAGGCAAACAGGGTTAAACAGAGTTAAACAGAAGCAAACAGAGGCAAACAGAGTTAATCAGAGTTAAACAGAGGCAAACAGAGTTAAACAAAGTTAAACAGAGGCAAACAGAAATAAACAGAGGAAAACAGAGTTACACAGAGTTAAACAGATTTAAACAGAGGCAAAAAGAGTTACACAGAGTTAAACAGAGGCAAACAGAGTTAAACAGAGTTAAACAGATTGAAACAGAGTTACACAGAGTTTAACACAGGCAAACAGAGGCAAGCAGAGTTAAACAGAGGAAAACAGAATTACACAGATTTAAACAGAGGCAAAGAGAGGCAAACAGAGTTATACAGACTCAAACAGAGGCAAACAGAGTTAAACAGAGGTGAAATGAGTTACAAAGAGTTAAAGAGAGGGAAACAGAGTTAAACAGATTGAAACAGAGTCAGACAGAGGCAAGCAGAGTTAAACAGAGTTAAACAGAGGGAAAAAGAGTTAAACAGAGGCAAAAAGACTTAAACAGAGTTAAACAGAGGAAAAAAGAGTTAAACAGAGTTAAACAGAGGCATAGAGAGTTAAACAGAGGAAAAGAGTGTTTCGCAGAGTTAAACAGAGGCAAACAGAGTTAAACAGAGGCAAAAAGAGTTAAACAGTGTTAAACAGAGGGAAACAGGTTTAAGCAGAGTTAAACAGAGGAAAACAGAGTTACAGAGAGTAAAACAGTGGCATAAAGAGTTAAACAGAGGGAAACAGAGTTAAACAGAGGCAAAAAGACTTAAACAGAGTTAAACAGAGGAAAAAAGAGTTAAACAGAGTTAAACAGAGGAAAGGAGAGTTACGCAGAGTTAAACAGAGGCAAAAAGATTTAAACAGAGGCAAACAGAGGCAAAAAGAGTTAAACAGTGTTAAACAGAGGGAAAAAGAGTTACACAGATTTAAACAGAGGCAAACAGAGGCAAACAGAGTTAAACAGACTTAAACAGAGGCATAAAGAGGCAAACAGGGTAAAACAGAGGCAAACAGAGTTAAACAGAGTTAAAGAGAGGCAAACAGAGTTAAACAGAGTTAAACAGAAGTAAACAGAGTTAAACAGAGTTAAAGAGAGGCAAACAGAGTTGAACAGAGTTAAACAGAAGTAAACAGAGTTAAACAGAGTTAAAGAGAGACAATCAGAGTTAAACAGAAGTAAACAGAGTCAAACAGGGGCAAACAGAGGCAAACAGAGTTAATCAGAGTTAAACAGAGGCAAACAGAGGCAAACAGATTGAAACAGAGTTAAACAGAGGCAAACAGAGTTAAACAGAGTTAAACAGATGGAACCAGATTGAAACAGAATTAAGCAGAGACAAACAGAGTTAATCAGATTTAAACAGAGGCAAACAGAGTTAAACAGACTTAAAGAGAAGGAAACAGAGGCAAACAAGGTTAAATAGATTTAAACAGAGGCAAACAGAAGCAGACAGATTAAAACAGAGGCAAAAAGAGGCAAACAGTGTTAAACAGAGTTAAACAGAGGCAAACAGAGGCAAACGGAGTTAAACAGAGGTAAACGGAGTTAAAGAGAGGAAAAGAGAGTTACACAGAGTTACACAGAGTTACACAGATTTAAACAGAAGCAAACAGAGGCAAACAGAGTTAAACAGTGTTAAACAGAGGGAAACAGAGTTAAAAAGAGGAAAAAAGAGTTACACAGGGTTAAACAGAGGCAAACAGAGGCAAACAGATTTAAACAGACAAACAGAGTTAAACAGAGTTAAAGAGAGGCAAACAGAGTTAAACAGAGTTAAACAGAAGTAAACAGAGTTAAACAGAGTTAAAGAGAGGCAAACAGAGTTAAACAGAGTTAAACAGAAGTAAACAGAGTCAAACAGGGGCAAACAGAGGCAAACAGAGTTAATCAGAGTTAAACAGAGGCAAACAGAGGCAAACAGATTGAAACAGAGTTAAACAGAGGCAAACAGAGTTAAACAGAGTTAAACAGATGGAACCAGATTGAAACAGAATTAAGCAGAGACAAACAGAGTTAATCAGAGTTAAACAGAGGCAAACAGAGTTAAACAGTTTGAAACAGAGTTACACAGAGTTTAACACAGGCAAACAGAGGCAAACAGATTTAAACAGACTTAAAGAGAAGGAAACAGAGGCAAACAAGGTTAAATAGATTTAAACAGAGGCAAACAGAAGCAGACAGATTAAAACAGAGGCAAAACGAGGCAAACAGTGTTAAACAGAGTTAAACAGAGGCAAACAGAGGCAAACGGAGTTAAACAGAGGTAAACAGAGTTAAACAGAGGAAAAGAGAGTTACACAGAGTTACACAGAGTTACACAGAGTTAAACAGAAGCAAAGAGAGGCAAACAGAGTTAAACAGTGTTAAACAGAGGGAAACAGAGTTAAACAGAGGAAAAAAGAGTTACACAGGGTTAAACAGAGGCAAACAGAGGCAAACAGAGTTAAACAGACTTAAACAGAGGCAAACACAGTTAAAGAGAGGCAAACAGAGTCAAACAGAGTTAAACAGAAGTAAACAGAGTTAAACAGAGTTAAAGAGAGGCAAACAGAGTTAAACAGATTTAAACAGAAGTAAGCAGAGTCAAACAGAGGCAAACAGAGGCAAACAGAGTTAATCAGAGTTAAACAGAGGCAAACAGAGTTAAACAGAGGTGAAATGAGTTACAAAGAGTTAAACAGAGGGAAACAGAGTTAAACAGATTGAAACAGAGTCAGACAGAGGCAAGCAGAGTTAAACAGAGTTAAACAGAGGGAAAAAGAGTTAAACAGAGGGAAAAAGACTTAAACAGAGTTAAACAGAGGAAAAAAGAGTTAAACAGAGTTAAACAGAGGCATAGAGAGTTAAACAGAGGAAAAGAGTGTTTCGCAGAGTTAAACAGAGGCAAACAGAGTTAAACAGAGGCAAAAAGAGTTAAACAGTGTTAAACAGAGGGAAACAGGTTTAAGCAGAGTTAAACAGAGGAAAACAGAGTTACAGAGAGTAAAACAGTGGCATAAAGAGTTAAACAGAGGGAAACAGAGTTAAACAGAGGCAAAAAGACTTAAACAGAGTTAAACAGAGGAAAAAAGAGTTAAACAGAGTTAAACAGAGGAAAGGAGAGTTACGCAGAGTTAAACAGAGGCAAAAAGATTTAAACAGAGGCAAACAGAGGCAAAAAGAGTTAAACAGTGTTAAACAGAGGGAAAAAGAGTTACACAGATTTAAACAGAGGCAAACAGAGGCAAACAGAGTTAAACAGACTTAAACAGAGGCATAAAGAGGCAAACAGGGTAAAACAGAGGCAAACAGAGTTAAACAGAGTTAAAGAGAGGCAAACAGAGTTAAACAGAGTTAAACAGAAGTAAACAGAGTTAAACAGAGTTAAAGAGAGGCAAACAGAGTTGAACAGAGTTAAACAGAAGTAAACAGAGTTAAACAGAGTTAAAGAGAGACAATCAGAGTTAAACAGAAGTAAACAGAGTCAAACAGGGGCAAACAGAGGCAAACAGAGTTAATCAGAGTTAAACAGAGGCAAACAGAGGCAAACAGATTGAAACAGAGTTAAACAGAGGCAAACAGAGTTAAACAGAGTTAAACAGATGGAACCAGATTGAAACAGAATTAAGCAGAGACAAACAGAGTTAATCAGAGTTAAACAGAGGCAAACAGAGTTAAACAGACTTAAAGAGAAGGAAACAGAGGCAAACAAGGTTAAATAGATTTAAACAGAGGCAAACAGAAGCAGACAGATTAAAACAGAGGCAAAAAGAGGCAAACAGTGTTAAACAGAGTTAAACAGAGGCAAACAGAGGCAAACGGAGTTAAACAGAGGTAAACGGAGTTAAAGAGAGGAAAAGAGAGTTACACAGAGTTACACAGAGTTAAACAGAAGCAAACAGAGGCAAACAGAGTTAAACAGTGTTAAACAGAGGGAAACAGAGTTTAAAAAGAGGAAAAAAGAGTTACACAGGGTTAAACAGAGGCAAACAGAGGCAAACAGAGTTAAACAGACAAACAGAGTTAAACAGAGTTAAAGAGAGGCAAACAGAGTTAAACAGAGTTAAACAGAAGTAAACAGAGTTAAACAGATTTAAAGAGAGGCAAACAGAGTTAAACAGAGTTAAACAGAAGTAAACAGAGTCAAACAGGGGCAAACAGAGGCAAACAGAGTTAATCAGAGTGAAACAGAGGCAAACAGAGGCAAACAGATTGAAACAGAGTTAAACAGAGGCAAACAGAGTTAAACAGAGTTAAACAGATGGAACCAGATTGAAACAGAATTAAGCAGAGACAAACAGAGTTAATCAGAGTTAAACAGAGGCAAACAGAGTTAAACAGTTTGAAACAGAGTTACACAGAGTTTAACACAGGCAAACAGAGGCAAACAGATTTAAACAGACTTAAAGAGAAGGAAACAGAGGCAAACAAGGTTAAATAGATTTAAACAGAGGCAAACAGAAGCAGACAGATTAAAACAGAGGCAAAACGAGGCAAACAGTGTTAAACAGAGTTAAACAGAGGCAAACAGAGGCAAACGGAGTTAAACAGAGGTAAACAGAGTTAAACAGAGGAAAAGAGAGTTACACAGAGTTACACAGAGTTACACAGAGTTAAACAGAAGCAAAGAGAGGCAAACAGAGTTAAACAGTGTTAAACAGAGGGAAACAGAGTTAAACAGAGGAAAAAAGAGTTACACAGGGTTAAACAGAGGCAAACAGAGGCAAACAGAGTTAAACAGACTTAAACAGAGGCAAACACAGTTAAAGAGAGGCAAACAGAGTCAAACAGAGTTAAACAGAAGTAAACAGAGTTAAACAGAGTTAAAGAGAGGCAAACAGAGTTAAACAGATTTAAACAGAAGTAAGCAGAGTCAAACAGAGGCAAACAGAGGCAAACAGAGTTAATCAGAGTTAAACAGAGGCAAACAGAGTTAAACAGAGGCAAACAGAGTTAAACAGAGTTAAACAGAGGCAAAAAGAGTTAAAGAGAGTTAAACAGATGGAACCAGATTGAAACAGAATTAAGCAGAGACAAACAGAGTTAAACAGACTGAAACAGAGGCAAACAGCTTCAAACAGAGTTAATCAGAATTAAACAGAGGAAAACAGAGTTACACAGAGTTAAACAGAGGTACGCAGAGCCAAACAGAGTTAAACAGACTTAAAAAGAGGCAAACAGAGGCACACAGGGTTAAACAGAGGCAAATAGATGCAAACAAGTTTAATCAGAGTGAAACAGAGGCAAACAGAGTTAAACAGAGTTAAACAGAGGCAAACAGAGTGAAACAGAGTTAAACAGAGGCAAAACAGAGTTAAATAGAGGCAAACAGAGTTAATCAGAGTTAAACAGAGGCAAAAAGAATTAAACAGAGTTAAACAGAGGCAAACAGAGTTAAACAGAGTTAAACAGAGGAAAAAAAGAGTTACAAAGAGTTAAACAGGGGCAAACAGAGGCAAACAGAGTTAAACAGACTTATTCAGAGGCATAAAGAGGCAAACAGGGTAAAACAGAGGCAAACAGAGTTAAACAGAGTTAAAGGGAGGCAAACAGAGTTAAACAGAGTTAAACAGAAGTAAACAGAGTTAAACAGAGTTAAAGAGAGGCAAACAGAGTTAAACAGAAGTAAACAGAGTCAAACAGAGGCTAACAGAGGCAAACAGAGTTAAACAGATGGAACCAGATTGAAACAGAATTAAGCAGAGACAAACAGAGTTAAACAGACTGAAACAGAGGCAAACAGCTTCAAACAGAGTTAATCAGAATTAAACAGAGGAAAACAGAGTTACACAGAGTTAAACAGAGGTAAGCAGAGGCAAACAGAGTTAAACAGACTTAGAAAGAGGCAAACAGAGGCACACAGGGTTAAACAGAGGCAAAGATAGGCAAACAGAGTTAAACAGAGTTATACAGAAGCTGACATAGACAAACCGAGTTAAATAGAGTTAAACAGAGGCGAAAAGTGTTACACAGATTTAAACAGAGGGAAACAGAGTTAAAAAGATTGAAACAGAGTCAAACAGAGTTAAACAGAGTTAAACAGTGGGAAAAACAGTTAAACAGAGGCAAAAAGAGTTAAAGAGAGTTAAACTGAGGGAATCAGAGTTACAAAGAGTTAAACAGAGGCAAACAGATTTAAACAGAGGGAAACAGAGTCAAAAAGAGGCAAACAGGGTTAAACAGAGTTAAACAGAAGCAAACAGAGGCAAACAGAGTTAATCAGAGTTAAACAGAGGCAAACAGAGTTAAACAAAGTTAAACAGAGGCAAACAGAAATAAACAGAGGAAAACAGAGTTACACAGAGTTAAACAGATTTAAACAGAGGCAAAAAGAGTTACACAGAGTTAAACAGAGGCAAACAGAGTTAAACAGAGTTAAACAGATTGAAACAGAGTTACACAGAGTTTAACACAGGCAAACAGAGGCAAGCAGAGTTAAACAGAGGAAAACAGAATTACACAGATTTAAACAGAGGCAAAGAGAGGCAAACAGAGTTATACAGACTCAAACAGAGGCAAACAGAGTTAAAAAGAGGTGAAATGAGTTACAAAGAGTTAAACAGAGGGAAACAGAGTTAAACAGATTGAAACAGAGTCAGACAGAGGCAAGCAGAGTTAAACAGAGTTAAACAGAGGAAAAAAGAGTTAAACAGAGTTAAACAGAGGCATAGAGAGTTAAACAGAGGAAAAGAGTGTTTCGCAGAGTTAAACAGAGGCAAACAGAGTTAAACAGAGGCAAAAAGAGTTAAACAGTGTTAAACAGAGGGAAACAGGTTTAAGCAGAGTTAAACAGAGGAAAACAGAGTTACACAGAGCAAAACAGTGGCATAAAGAGTTAAACAGAGGGAAACAGAGTTAAACAGAGGCAAAAAGACTTAAACAGAGTTAAACAGAGGAAAAAAGAGTTAAACAGAGTTAAACAGAAGCAAAGAGGGTTAAACAGAGGAAAAGAGAGTTTCGCAGAGTTAAACAGAGGCAAACAGAGGCAAACAGATTTAAACAGAGGCAAAAAGAGTTAAACAGTTTTAAACAGAGGGAAACAGGTTTAAGCAGAGTTAAACAGAGGAAAACAGAGTTACACAGAGGAAAACAGTGGCATAAAGAGTTAAACAGAGGGAAACAGAGTTAAACAGAGGAAAACAGAATTACACAGAGTCAAACAGAGGCAAAAAGAGGCAAACAGAGTTAATCAGAATTAAACAGATGCAAACAGAGGCACACAGAGTTAAACAGATTGAAACAGAGTTACTCAGAGTTTAACACAGGCAAACAGAGGCAAACAGAGTTAAACAGACTTAAAGAGAAGGAAACAGAGGCAAACAAGTTTAAATAGATTTAAACAGAGGCAAACAGAAGCAGACAGATTAAAACAGAGGCAAAAAGAGGCAAACAGTGTTAAACAGAGTTAAACAGAGGCAAACAGAGGCAAACGGAGTTAAACAGAGGGAAAGAGAGTTAAACAGAGGAAAAGAGAGTTACACAGAGTTACACAGAGTTAAACAGAGGCAAACAGAGGCAAACAGAGTTAAACAGAGTTAAACAGAGGAAAAAAAAGAGTTACAAAGAGTTCAACAGGGGCAAACAGAGGCAAACAGAGTTAAACAGACTTAAACAGAGGCATAAAGAGGCAAACAGGGTAAAACAGAGGCAAACAGAGTTAAACAGAGTTAAAGAGAGGCAAACAGAGTTACACAGAGTTAAACAGAAGTAAACAGAGTTAAACAGAGTTAAAGAGAGGCAAACAGAGTTAAACAGAGTTAAACAGAAGTAAACAGAATCAAGCAGAGTTAAACAGAGGCAAAAAGAGTTAAAGAGAGTTAAACAGATGGAACCAGATTGAAACAGAATTAAGCAAAGACAAACAGAGTTAAACAGACTGAAACAGAGGCAAACAGCTTCAAACAGAGTTAATCAGAATTAAACAGAGGAAAACAGAGTTACACAGAGTTAAACAGAGGTAAGCAGAGGCAAACAGAGTTAAACAGACTTAAAAAGAGGCAAACAGAGGCACACAGGGTTAAACAGAGGCAAAGAGAGGCAAACAGAGTTAAACAGAGTTATGCAGAAGCTTACATAGACAAACCGAGTTAAATAGAGTTAAACAGAGGCGAAATGTGTTACACAGATTTAAACAGAGGGAAACAGAGTTAAACAGATTGAAACAGAGTCAAACAGAGTTAAACAGAGTTAAACAGAGTTAAACAGAGGGAAAAACAGTTAAACAGAGGCAAAAAGAGTTAAAGAGAGTTAAACAGAGGGAAACAGAGTTAAAGAGAGTTAAACAGAGGAAATCAGAGTTACAAAGAGTTAAACAGAGGCAAACAGATTTAAACAGAGGGAAACAGAGTCAAAAAGAGGCAAACAGGGTTAAACAGAGTTAAACAGAAGCAAACAGAGGCAAACAGAGTTAATCAGAGTTAAACAGAGGCAAACAGAGTTAAACAAAGTTAAACAGAGGCAAACAGAAATAAACAGAGGAAAACAGAGTTACACAGAGTTAAACAGATTTAAACAGAGGCAAAAAGAGTTACACAGAGTTAAACAGAGGCAAACAGAGTTAAACAGAGTTAAACAGATTGAAACAGAGTTACACAGAGTTTAACACAGGCAAACAGAGGCAAGCAGAGTTAAACAGAGGAAAACAGAATTACACAGATTTAAACAGAGGCAAAGAGAGGCAAACAGAGTTATACAGACTCAAACAGAGGCAAACAGAGTTAAACAGAGGTGAAATGAGTTACAAAGAGTTAAACAGAGGGAAACAGAGTTAAACAGATTGAAACAGAGTCAGACAGAGGCAAGCAGAGTTAAACAGAGTTAAACAGAGGAAAAAAGAGTTAAACAGAGTTAAACAGAGGCATAGAGAGTTAAACAGAGGAAAAGAGTGTTTCGCAGAGTTAAACAGAGGCAAACAGAGTTAAACAGAGGCAAAAAGAGTTAAACAGTGTTAAACAGAGGGAAACAGGTTTAAGCAGAGTTAAACAGAGGAAAACAGAGTTACACAGAGCAAAACAGTGGCATAAAGAGTTAAACAGAGGGAAACAGAGTTAAACAGAGGCAAAAAGACTTAAACAGAGTTAAACAGAGGAAAAAAGAGTTAAACAGAGTTAAACAGAAGCAAAGAGAGTTAAACAGAGGAAAAGAGAGTTTCGCAGAGTTAAACAGAGGCAAACAGAGGCAAACAGATTTAAACAGAGGCAAAAAGAGTTAAACAGTTTTAAACAGAGGGAAACAGGTTTAAGCAGAGTTAAACAGAGGAAAACAGAGTTACACAGAGTAAAACAGTGGCATAAAGAGTTAAACAGAGGGAAACAGAGTTAAACAGAGGAAAACAGAATTACACAGAGTCAAACAGAGGCAAAAAGAGGCAAACAGAGTTAATCAGAATTAAACAGATGCAAACAGAGGCACACAGAGTTAAACAGATTGAAACAGAGTTACTCAGAGTTTAACACAGGCAAACAGAGGCAAACAGAGTTAAACAGACTTAAAGAGAAGGAAACAGAGGCAAACAAGGTTAAATAGATTTAAACAGAGGCAAACAGAAGCAGACAGATTAAAACAGAGGCAAAAAGAGGCAAACAGTGTTAAACAGAGTTAAACAGAGGCAAACAGAGGCAAACGGAGTTAAACAGAGGGAAAGAGAGTTAAACAGAGGAAAAGAGAGTTACACAGAGTTACACAGAGTTAAACAGAGGCAAACAGAGGCAAACAGAGTTAAACAGAGTTAAACAGAGGAAAAAAAGAGTTACAAAGAGTTCAACAGGGGCAAACAGAGGCAAACAGAGTTAAACAGACTTAAACAGAGGCATAAAGAGGCAAACAGGGTAAAACAGAGGCAAACAGAGTTAAACAGAGTTAAAGAGAGGCAAACAGAGTTACACAGAGTTAAACAGAAGTAAACAGAGTTAAACAGAGTTAAAGAGAGGCAAACAGAGTTAAACAGAGTTAAACAGAAGTAAACAGAATCAAACAGAGTTAAACAGAGGCAAAAAGAGTTAAAGAGAGTTAAACAGATGGAACCAGATTGAAACAGAATTAAGCAGAGACAAACAGAGTTAAACAGACTGAAACAGAGGCAAACAGCTTCAAACAGAGTTAATCAGAATTAAACAGAGGAAAACAGAGTTACACAGAGTTAAACAGAGGTAAGCAGAGGCAAACAGAGTTAAACAGACTTAAAAAGAGGCAAACAGAGGCACACAGGGTTAAACAGAGGCAAAGAGAGGCAAACAGAGTTAAACAGAGTTATACAGAAGCTTACATAGACAAACCGAGTTAAATAGAGTTAAACAGAGGCGAAATGTGTTACACAGATTTAAACAGAGGGAAACAGAGTTAAACAGATTGAAACAGAGTCAAACAGAGTTAAACAGAGTTAAACAGAGTTAAACAGAGGGAAAAACAGTTAAACAGAGGCAAAAAGAGTTAAAGAGAGTTAAACAGAGGGAAACAGAGTTAAAGAGAGTTAAACAGAGGAAATCAGAGTTACAAAGAGTTAAACAGAGGCAAACAGATTTAAACAGAGGGAAACAGAGTCAAAAAGAGGCAAACAGGGTTAAACAGAGTTAAACAGAAGCAAACAGAGGCAAACAGAGTTAATCAGAGTTAAACAGAGGCAAACAGAGTTAAACAAAGTTAAACAGAGGCAAACAGAAATAAACAGAGGAAAACAGAGTTACACAGAGTTAAACAGATTTAAACAGAGGCAAAAAGAGTTACACAGAGTTAAACAGAGGCAAACAGAGTTAAACAGAGTTAAACAGATTGAAACAGAGTTACACAGAGTTTAACACAGGCAAACAGAGGCAAGCAGAGTTAAACAGAGGAAAACAGAATTACACAGATTTAAACAGAGGCAAAGAGAGGCAAACAGAGTTATACAGACTCAAACAGAGGCAAACAGAGTTAAACAGAGGTGAAATGAGTTACAAAGAGTTAAACAGAGGGAAACAGAGTTAAACAGATTGAAACAGAGTCAGACAGAGGCAAGCAGAGTTAAACAGAGTTAAACAGAGGGAAAAAGAGTTAAACAGAGGCAAAAAGACTTAAACAGAGTTAAACAGAGGAAAAAAGAGTTAAACAGAGTTAAACAGAGGCATAGAGAGTTAAACAGAGGAAAAGAGTGTTTCGCAGAGTTAAACAGAGGCAAACAGAGTTAAACAGAGGCAAAAAGAGTTAAACAGTGTTAAACAGAGGGAAACAGGTTTAAGCAGATTTAAACAGAGGAAAACAGAGTTACACAGAGTAAAACAGTGGCATAAAGAGTTAAACAGAGGGAAACAGAGTTAAACAGAGGCAAAAAGACTTAAACAGAGTTAAACAGAGGAAAAAAGAGTTAAACAGAGTTAAACAGAGGAAAGGAGAGTTACGCAGAGTTAAACAGAGGCAAAAAGATTTAAACAGAGGCAAACAGAGGCAAACAGAGTTAAACAGTGTTAAACAGAGGGAAAAAGAGTTACACAGATTTAAACAGAGGCAAACAGAGGCAAACAGAGTTAAACAGACTTAAACAGAGGCATAAAGAGGCAAACAGGGTAAAACAGAGGCAAACAGAGTTAAACAGAGTTAAAGAGAGGCAAACAGAGTTAAACAGAGTTAAACAGAAGTAAACAGAGTTAAACAGAGTTAAAGAGAGGCAAACAGAGTTGAACAGAGTTAAACAGAAGTAAACAGAGTTAAACAGAGTTAAAGAGAGACAATCAGAGTTAAACAGAAGTAAACAGAGTCAAACAGGGGCAAACAGAGGCAAACAGAGTTAATCAGAGTTAAACAGAGGCAAACAGAGGCAAACAGATTGAAACAGAGTTAAACAGAGGCAAACAGAGTTAAACAGAGTTAAACAGATGGAACCAGAGTGAAACAGAATTAAGCAGAGACAAACAGAGTTAATCAGAGTTAAACAGAGGCAAACAGAGTTAAACAGTTTGAAACAGAGTTACACAGATTTTAACACAGGCAAACAGAGGCAAACAGATTTAAACAGACTTAAAGAGAAGGAAACAGAGGCAAACAAGGTTAAATAGATTTAAACAGAGGCAAACAGAAGCAGACAGATTAAAACAGAGGCAAAAAGAGGCAAACAGTGTTAAACAGAGTTAAACAGAGGCAAACAGAGGCAAACGGAGTTAAACAGAGGTAAACGGAGTTAAAGAGAGGAAAAGAGAGTTACACAGAGTTACACAGAGTTACACAGAGTTAAACAGAAGCAAACAGAGGCAAACAGAGTTAAACAGTGTTAAACAGAGGGAAACAGAGTTAAAAAGAGGAAAAAAGAGTTACACAGGGTTAAACAGAGGCAAACAGAGGCAAACAGAGTTAAACAGACAAACAGAGTTAAACAGAGTTAAAGAGAGGCAAACAGAGTTAAACAGAGTTAAACAGAAGTAAACAGAGTTAAACAGAGTTAAAGAGAGGCAAACAGAGTTAAACAGAGTTAAACAGAAGTAAACAGAGTCAAACAGGGGCAAACAGAGGCAAACAGAGTTAATCAGAGTTAAACAGAGGCAAACACAGTTAAAGAGAGGCAAACAGAGTCAAACAGAGTTAAACAGAAGTAAACAGAGTTAAACAGAGTTAAAGAGAGGCAAACAGAGTTAAACAGATTTAAACAGAAGTAAGCAGAGTCAAACAGAGGCAAACAGAGGCAAACAGAGTTAATCAGAGTTAAACAGAGGCAAACAGAGTTAAACAGAGGCAAACAGAGTTAAACAGAGTTAAACAGAGGCAAAAAGAGTTAAAGAGAGTTAAACAGATGGAACCAGATTGAAACAGAATTAAGCAGAGACAAACAGAGTTAAAAAGACTGAAACAGAGGCAAACAGCTTCAAACAGAGTTAATCAGAATTAAACAGAGGAAAACAGAGTTACACAGAGTTAAACAGAGGTACGCAGAGCCAAACAGAGTTAAACAGACTTAAAAAGAGGCAAACAGAGGCACACAGGGTTAAACAGAGGCAAATAGATGCAAACAAGTTTAATCAGAGTGAAACAGAGGCAAACAGAGTTAAACAGAGTTAAACAGAGGCAAACAGAGTGAAACAGAGTTAAACAGAGGCAAACAGAGTTAAATAGAGGCAAACAGAGTTAATCAGAGTTAAACAGAGGCAAAAAGAATTAAACAGAGTTAAACAGAGGCAAACAGAGTTAAACAGAGTTAAACAGAGGAAAAAAAGAGTTACAAAGAGTTAAACAGGGGCAAACAGAGGCAAACAGAGTTAAACAGACTTATTCAGAGGCATAAAGAGGCAAACAGGGTAAAACAGAGGCAAACAGAGTTAAACAGAGTTAAAGGGAGGCAAACAGAGTTAAACAGAGTTAAACAGAAGTAAACAGAGTTAAACAGAGTTAAAGAGAGGCAAACAGAGTTAAACAGAAGTAAACAGAGTCAAACAGAGGCTAACAGAGGCAAACAGAGTTAATCAGAGTTAAACAGAGGCAAACAGAGTTAAACAGAGGCAAAAAGAGTTAAAGAGAGTTAAACAGATGGAACCAGATTGAAACAGAATTAAGCAGAGACAAACAGAGTTAAACAGACTGAAACAGAGGCAAACAGCTTCAAACAGAGTTAATCAGAATTAAACAGAGGAAAACAGAGTTACACAGAGTTAAACAGAGGTAAGCAGAGGCAAACAGAGTTAAACAGACTTAGAAAGAGGCAAACAGAGGCACACAGGGTTAAACAGAGGCAAAGAGAGGCAAACAGAGTTAAACAGAGTTATACAGAAGCTTACATAGACAAACCGAGTTAAATAGAGTTAAACAGAGGCGAAAAGTGTTACACAGATTTAAACAGAGGGAAACAGAGTTAAACAGATTGAAACAGAGTCAAACAGAGTTAAACAGAGTTAAACAGTGGGAAAAACAGTTAAACAGAGGCAAAAAGAGTTAAAGAGAGTTAAACAGAGGGAATCAGAGTTACAAAGAGTTAAACAGAGGCAAACAGATTTAAACAGAGGGAAACAGAGTCAAAAAGAGGCAAACAGGGTTAAACAGAGTTAAACAGAAGCAAACAGAGGCAAACAGAGTTAATCAGAGTTAAACAGAGGCAAACAGAGTTAAACAAAGTTAAACAGAGGCAAACAGAAATAAACAGAGGAAAACAGAGTTACACAGAGTTAAACAGATTTAAACAGAGGCAAAAAGAGTTACACAGAGTTAAACAGAGGCAAACAGAGTTAAACAGAGTTAAACAGATTGAAACAGAGTTACACAGAGTTTAACACAGGCAAACAGAGGCAAGCAGAGTTAAACAGAGGAAAACAGAATTACACAGATTTAAACAGAGGCAAAGAGAGGCAAACAGAGTTATACAGACTCAAACAGAGGCAAACAGAGTTAAACAGAGGTGAAATGAGTTACAAAGAGTTAAAGAGAGGGAAACAGAGTTAAACAGATTGAAACAGAGTCAGACAGAGGCAAGCAGAGTTAAACAGAGTTAAACAGAGGGAAAAAGAGTTAAACAGAGGCAAAAAGACTTAAACAGAGTTAAACAGAGGAAAAAAGAGTTAAACAGAGTTAAACAGAGGCATAGAGAGTTAAACAGAGGAAAAGAGTGTTTCGCAGAGTTAAACAGAGGCAAACAGAGTTAAACAGGGGCAAAAAGAGTTAAACAGTGTTAAACAGAGGGAAACAGGTTTAAGCAGAGTTAAACAGAGGAAAACAGAGTTACACAGAGTAAAACAGTGGCATAAAGAGTTAAACAGAGGGAAACAGAGTTAAACAGAGGCAAAAAGACTTAAACAGAGTTAAACAGAGGAAAAAAGAGTTAAACAGAGTTAAACAGAAGCAAAGAGAGTTAAACAGAGGAAAAGAGAGTTTCGCAGAGTTAAACAGAGGCAAACAGAGGCAAACAGAGTTAAACAGAGGCAAAAAGAGTTAAACAGTGTTAAACAGAGGGAAACAGGTTTAAGCAGAGTTAAACAGAGGAAAACAGAGTTACACAGAGTAAAACAGTGGCATAAAGAGTTAAACAGAGGGAAACAGAGTTAAACAGAGGAAAACAGAATTACACAGAGTTAAACAGAGGCAAAGAGAGGCAAACAGAGTTAAACAGACTTAAACAGAGGCATAAAGAGGCAAACAGGTTTAAACAGAGGCAAACAGAGTTAAACAGAGTTAAAGAGAGGCAAACAGAGTTAAACAGAGTTAAACAGAGGTAAACAGAGTCAAACAGAGGCAAAAAGAGGCAAACAGAGTTAATCAGTTAAACAGAGGCAAACAGAGGCAAACAGAGTTAAACAGATTGAAACAGAGTTACACAGAGTTTAACACAGGCAAACAGAGGCAAACAGAATTAAACAGACTTAAAGAGAAGGAAACAGAGGCAAACAAGGTTAAATAGATTTAAACAGAGGCAAACAGAAGCAGACAGATTAAAACAGAGGCAAAAAGAGGCAAACAGTGTTAAACAGAATTAAACAGAGGCAAACAGAGGCAAACAGAGTTAAACAGAGGCAAACAGAGTTAAACAGATTAAAGGAGAGTTACACAGAGTTACACAGAGTTACACAGAGTTAAACAGAAGCAAACAGAGGCAAACAGAGTTAAACAGTGTTAAACAGAGGGAAACAGAGTTAAACAGAGGAAAAAAGAGTTACACAGATTTAAACAGAGGCAAACAGAGGCAAACAGAGTTAAACAGACTTAAACAGAGGCATAAAGAGGCAAACAGGGTAAAACAGAGGCAAACAGAGTTAAACAGAGTTAAAGAGAGGCAAACAGAGTTAAACAGAGTTAAACAGAAGTAAACAGAGTTAAACAGAGTTCAAGAGAGGCAAACAGAGTTAAACAGAGTTGAACAGAAGTAAACAGAGTTAAACAGAGTTAAAGAGAGGCATACAGAGTTAAACAGAGTTAAACAGAAGTAAACAGAGTCAAACAGGGGCAAACAGAGGTAAACAGAGTTAATCAGAGTTAAACAGAGGCAAACAGAGGCAAACAGATTGAAACAGAGTTAAACAGAGGCAAACAGAGATAAACAGAGGCAAAAAGAGTTAAAGAGAGTTAAACAGATGGAACCAGATTGAAACAGAATTAAGCAGAGACAAACAGAGTTAATCAGAGTTAAACAGAGGCAAACAGAGTTAAACAGATTGAAACAGAGTTACACAGAGTTTAACACAGGCAAACAGAGGCAAACAGAGTTAAACAGACTTAAAGAGAAGGAAACAGAGGCCAACAAGGTTAAATAGATTTAAACAGAGGCAAACAGAAGCAGACAGATTAAAACAGAGGCAAAAAGAGGCAAACAGTGTTAAACAGAGTTAAACAGAGGCAAACAGAGGCAAACGGAGTTAAACAGAGGTAAACAGAGTTAAACAGAGGAAAAGAGAGTTACACAGAGTTACACAGAGTTACACAGAGTTAAACAGAAGCAAACAGAGGCAAACAGAGTTAAACAGTGTTAAACAGAGGGAAACAGAGTTAAACAGAGGAAAAAAGAGTTACACAGGGTTAAACAGAGGCAAACAGAGGCAAACAGAGTTAAACAGACTGAAACAGAGGCAAACAGGGTAAAACAGAGGCAAACAGAGTTAAAGAGAGGCAAACAGAGTTAAACAGAGTTAAACAGAAGTAAACAGAGTCAAACAGAGGCAAACAGAGACAAACAGAGTTAATCAGAGTTAAACAGAGGCAAACAGAGGCAAACAGATTGAAACAGAGTTAAACAGAGGCAAACAGAGTTAAACAGAGGCAAAAAGACTTAAAGAGAGTTAAACAGATGGAACCAGATTGAAACAGAATTAAGCAGAGACAAACAGAGTTAAACAGACTGAAACAGAGGCAAACAGCTTCAAACAGAGTTAATCAGAATTAAACAGAGGAAAACAGAGTTACACAGAGTTAAACAGAGGTACGCAGAGGCAAACAGAGTTAAATAGACTTAAAAAGAGGCAAACAAAGGCACACAGGGTTAAACAGAGGCAAATAGATGCAAACAAGTTTAATCAGAGTTAAACAGAGGCAAACAGAGTTAAACAGAGTTAAACAGAGGCAAACAGAGTGAAACAGAGTTAAACAGAGGCAAACAGAGTTAAATAGAGGCAAACAGAGTTAATCAGAGTTAAACAGAGGCAAAAAGAATTAAACAGAGTTAAACAGAGGCAAACAGAGTTAAACAGAGTTAAACAGAGGAAAAAAAGAGTTACAAAGAGTTAAACAGGGGCAAACAGAGGCAAACAGAGTTAAACAGACTTATTCAGAGGCATAAAGAGGCAAACAGGGTAAAACAGAGGCAAACAGAGTTAAACAGAGTTAAAGAGAGGCAAACAGTTAAACAGAGTTAAACAGAAGTAAACAGAGTTAAACAGAGTTAAAGAGAGGCAAACAGAGTTAAACAGAGTTAAACAGAAGTAAACAGAGTCAAACAGAGGCAAACAGAGTCAAACAGAGTTAATCAGAGTTAAACAGAGGCAAACAGAGGCAAACAGATTGAAACAGAGTTAAACAGAGGCAAACAGAGTTAAACAGAGGCAAAAAGAGTTAAAGAGAGTTAAACAGATGGAACCAGATTGAAACAGAATTAAGCAGAGACAAACAGAGTTAAACAGACTGAAACAGAGGCAAACAGCTTCAAACAGAGTTAATCAGAATTAAACAGAGGAAAACAGAGTTACACAGAGTTAAACAGAGGTAAGCAGAGGCAAACAGAGTTAAACAGACTTAAAGAGAGGCAAACAGAGGCACACAGGGTTAAACAGAGGCAAAGAGAGGCAAACAGAGTTAAACAGAGTTATACAGAAGCTTACATAGACAAACCGAGTTAAATAGAGTTAAACAGAGGCGAAAAGTGTTACACAGATTTAAACAGAGGGAAACAGAGTTAAACAGATTGAAACAGAGTCAAACAGAGTTAAACAGAGTTAAACAGAGTTAAACAGAGGGAAAAACAGTTAAACAGAGGCAAAAAGAGTTAAAGAGAGTTAAACAGAGGGAAACAGAGTTAAACAGAGTTAAACAGAGGAAATCAGAGTTACAAAGAGTTAAACAGAGGCAAACAGATTTAAACAGAGGGAAACAGAGTTAAACAGAGTTAAACAGAGGAAAACAGACTTTAACAGAGGAAAAAAGAATTACACAGAGTCAAACAGAGGCAAAGAGAAGCGAGCAGAGTTAAAGAGAGTTATACAGAGCAAACGGAGGCAAACAGGGTTAAACAGAGTTAAACAGAGGCAAAAAGAGTTACACAGAGTTAAACAGAGGGAAAGAGAGTTAAACAGATTGAAACAGAGTCAAACAGAGGCAAACAGAGTTAAACAGAGTTAAACAGAGGGAAAAAGAGTTAAACAGAGGCAAATAGAGTTAAAAAGAGTTAAACAGAGGGAAAAAGAGTTAAACAGAGTTAAAAAGAGGAAAACAGAGTTACACAGAGTTAAACAGAGGCAAACAGAGGCAAACAGAGTTAAATAGAGTTAAACAGATGCAAAAAGAGGCTAACAGGGTTAAACAGAGTTAAACAGAATAAACAGAGGCATAAAGAGGCAAACAGGGTTAAACAGAGGCAAACAGAGTGAAACAGAGTTAAAGAGAGGCAAACAGAGTTACACAGAGGTAAACAGAGGCAAACAGAGTTAAACAGAGTTAAACAGAGGGCAACAAAGTTAAACAGAGTTAAACAGAGGCAAACAGAGTTAAACAGACTTTAACAGATACACAAAGAGGCAAACAGGGTTAAATAGAGTTAAACAGAGGCAAACAGAGGCAAACAGAGTTAATCAGAGTTAAGCAGAGGGGAGCAGAGTTAAACAGAGGTAAACAGAGGAAAACAGAGTTACACAGAGTTAAACAGAGGCAGACAGATGCAAACAGAGTTAAACAGACTTAAACAGAGTCAAAAAGAGGCAAACAGGGTTAAACAGAAGGAAACAGGCAAACAGAGATAATCAGAGTTAAAAAGAGGAAAAGAGAGTTACACAGAGTTAAACAGAGGCAAACAGAGGCAAACAGAGTTAAATAGAGTTAAACAGATGCAAAAAGAGGCTAACAGGGTTAAACAGAGTTAAACAGAATAAACAGAGGCATAAAGAGGCAAACAGGGTTAAACAGAGGCAAAAAGAGTGAAACAGAGTTAAAGAGAGGCAAACAGAGTTACACAGAGGTAAACAGAGGCAAACAGAGTTAAACAGAGTTAAACAGAGGGCAACAGAGTTAAACAGAGTTAAACAGAGGCAAACAGAGTTAAACAGACTTTAACAGATACACAAAGAGGCAAACAGGGTTAAATAGAGTTAAACAGAGGCAAACAGAGGCAAACAGAGTTAATCAGAGTTAAGCAGAGGGGAGCAGAGTTAAACAGAGGTAAACAGAGGAAAACAGAGTTACACAGAGTTAAACAGAGGCAGACAGATGCAAACAGAGTTAAACAGACTTTAACAGATACACAAAGAGGCAAACAGGGTTAAATAGAGTTAAACAGAGGCAAACAGAGGCAAACAGAGTTAATCAGAGTTAAGCAGAGGGGAGCAGAGTTAAACAGAGTTAAACAGAGGTAAAAAGAGTTACACAGAGTTAAACAGAGGCAAACAGAGTTAAACAGAGTTACACAGATTTTAACACAGGCAAACAGAGGCAAACAGAGTTAAACAGAATTAATGAGAAGGAAACAGAGGCAAACAAGTTTAAACAGGTTGAAACAGTGGCAAATGGAGGCAAACAGAAGCAGACAGATTTAAACAGAGGCAAACAGAGTTAAACAAAGTTAAACAGATTGAAACAGAGTTACACAGAGTTTAACACAGGCAAACAGAGGCAAACAGAGTTAAACAGACTTAAAGAGAAGGAAACAGAGGCAAACAAGGTTAAATAGATT
Organism: Isurus oxyrinchus; assembly: GCA_026770705.1. Taxonomy (NCBI): domain Eukaryota; kingdom Metazoa; phylum Chordata; class Chondrichthyes; order Lamniformes; family Lamnidae; genus Isurus; species Isurus oxyrinchus. Next base: position 46,166 of record JANJGN010002242.1, read on the forward strand.
TAAACAGAGGCAAACAGAAGCAGACAGATTAAAACAGAGGCAAAAAGAGGCAAACAGTGTTAAACAGAGTCAAACAGAGGCAAACAGAGACAAACGGAGTTAAACAGAGGCAAACAGAGTTAAACAGAGGAAAAGAGAGTTACACAGAGTTACACAGAGTTAAACAGAAGCAAACAGAGGCAAACAGAGTTAAACAGTGTTAAACAGAGGGAAACAGAGTTAAACAGAGGAAAATAGAGTTACACAGAGTTAAACAGAGGCAAACAGAGTTAAACAGACTTAAACAGAGGCAAACAGAAGCAGACAGATTAAAACAGAGGCAAAAAGAGGCAAACAGTGTTAAACAGAGTCAAACAGAGGCAAACAGAGGCAAACAGAGACAAACGGAGTTAAACAGAGGCAAACAGAGTTAAACAGAGGAAAAGAGAGTTACACAGAGTTACACAGAGTTAAACAGAAGCAAACAGAGGCAAACAGAGTTAAACAGTGTTAAACAGAGGGAAACAGAGGAAAAAAGAGTTACACAGAGTTAAACAGAGGCAAACAGAGGCAAACAGAGTTAAACAGACTTAAACAGAGGCAAACAGGGTAAAACAGAGGCAAACAGAGGTAAACAGAGTTAAAGAGAGGCAAACAGAGTCAAACAGAGTTAAACAGAGTAAACAGAGTTAAACAGAGTTAAAGAGAGGCAAACAGAGTTAAACAGAGTTAAACAGAAGTAAACAGAGTCAAACAGAGGCGAACAGAGGCAAACAGAGTTAATCAGAATTAAACAGAGGAAAACAGAGTTACACAGAGTTAAACAGAGGTAAGCAGAGGCAAACAGAGTTAAACAGACTTAAAAAGAGGCAAACAGAGGCACACAGGGTTAAACAGAGGCAAATAGAAGCAAACAAGTTTAATCAGAGTTAAACAGAGGCAAACAGAGTTAAACAGAGTTAAACAGAGGCAAACAGAGTGAAACAGAGTTAAACAGAGGCAAACAGAGTTAAATAGAGGCAAACAGAGTTAATCAGAGTTAAACAGAGGCAAAAAGAATTAAACAGAGTTAAACAGAGGCAAACAGAGTTAAACAGAGGAAAGGAGAGTTACACAGAGATAAACAGAGGCAAACAGAGGCAAACAGAGTTAAACAGAGGGAAAAAGAGTTAAACAGTGTTAAACAGAGGGAAACAGAGTTAAGCAGAGTTAAACAGAAGGAAACAGAGGCAAACAGAGTTAAACAGTGGCAAAAAGAGTTAAACTGAGGGAAACAGAGTTAAACAGTGGAAAGCAGAATTACACAGAGTTAAGCAGAGGCAAAGAGAGGCAAAGAGAGTTAAACAGAGTTATACAGAAGCTTATATAGGCAAACAGAGTTAAATAGAGTTAAATGAGGCGAAAAGTGTTACACAGATTTAAACAGATTGAAACAGAGTCAAAAAGAGTTAAAAAGAGTTAAACAGAGGGAAAAAGAGTTAAACAGAGGCAAAAAGAGTTAAACAGAGGCAAAAAGAGTTAAAGAGAGTTAAACAGTGGGAAACAGAGTTAAACAGAGTTAAACAGAGGAAAACAGAGTTACAAAGAGTTAAACAGAGGCAAAGAGAGGCAAACAGAGTTAAACAGAGTTATATAGAGGTAAACAGAGGCAAGCAGAGTTAAACAGAGTTAAACAGAGGTGAAAAGCGTTACACAGAGTTAAACAGAGGGAAACAGAGTTAAACAGATTGAAACAGAGTCAGACAGAGGCAAGCAGAGTTAAACAGAGTTAAACAGAGGGAAAAAGAGTTAAACAGAGGCAAAAAGACTTAAACAGAGTTAAACAGAGGAAAAAAGAGTTAAACAGAGTTAAACAGAGGCATAGAGAGTTAAACAGAGGAAAAGAGTGTTTCGCAGAGTTAAACAGAGGCAAACAGAGTTAAACAGAGGCAAAAAGAGTTAAACAGTGTTAAACAGAGGGAAACAGGTTTAAGCAGAGTTAAACAGAGGAAAACAGAGTTACACAGAGTAAAACAGTGGCATAAAGAGTTAAACAGAGGGAAACAGAGTTATACAGAGGCAAAAAGACTTAAACAGAGTAAAACAGAGGAAAAAGAGTTAAACAGAGTTAAACAGAGGCAAAGAGAGTTAAACAGAGGAAAAGAGAGTTTCGCAGAGTTAAACAGAGGCAAACAGAGGCAAACAGAGTTAAACAGAGGCAAAAAGAGTTAAACAGTGTTAAACAGAGGGAAACAGGTTTAAGCAGAGTTAAACAGAGGAAAACAGAGTTACACAGAGTAAAACAGTGGCATAAAGAGTTAAACAGAGGGAAACAGAGTTAAACAGAGGAAAACAATTACACAGAGTTAAACAGAGGCAAAGAGAGGCAAACAGAGTTAAACAGACTTAAACAGAGGCATAAAGAGGCAAACAGGTTTCAACAGAGGCAAACAGAGTCAAACAGAGGCAAAAAGAGGCAAACAGAGTTAATCAGAGTTAAACAGATGCAAACAGAGGCACACAGAGTTAAACAGATTGAAACAGAGTTACACAGAGTTTAACACAGGCAAACAGAGGCAAACAGAGTTAAACAGACTTAAAGAGAAGGAAACAGAGGCAAACAAGGTTAAATAGATTTAAACAGAGGCAAACAGAAGCAGACAGATTAAAACGGAGGCAAAAAGAGGCAAACAGTGTTAAACAGAGATAAACAGAGGCAAACAGAGGCAAACGGAGTTAAACAGAGGGAAACAGAGTTAAACAGAGGAAAAGAGAGTTACACAGTGTTACACAGAGTTAAACAGAGGCAAACAGAGGCAAACAGAGTTAAACAGAGTTAAACAGAGGGAAAAAAGAGTTACAAAGAGTTAAACAGGGGCAAACAGAGGCAAACAGAGTTAAACAGTGTTAAACAGAGGGCAACAGAGTTAAACAGAGTTAAACAGAGGCAAACAGAGTTAAACAGACTTTAACAGATACACAAAGAGGCAAACAGGGTTAAATAGAGTTAAACAGAGGCAAACAGAGGCAAACAGAGTTAATCAGAGTTAAGCAGAGGGGAGCAGAGTTAAACAGAGGTAAACAGAGGAAAACAGAGTTACACAGAGTTAAACAGAGGTAAGCAGAGGCAAACAGAGTTAAACAGACTTAAAAAAGAGGCAAACAGAGGCACACAGGGTTAAACAGAGGCAAATAGAGGCAAACAAGTTTAATCAGAGTTAAACAGAGGCAAACAGAGTTAAACAGAGTTAAACAGAGGCAAACAGAGTGAAACAGAGTTAAACAGAGGCAAACAGAGTTAAATAGAGGCAAACAGAGTTAATCAGAGTTAAACAGAGGCAAAAAGAATTAAACAGAGTTAAACAGAGGCAAACAGAGTTAAACAGAGGAAAGGAGAGTTACACAGAGATAAACAGAGGCAAACAGAGGCAAACAGAGTTAAACAGAGGGAAAAAGAGTTAAACAGTGTTAAACAGAGGGAAACAGAGTTAAGCAGAGTTAAACAGAAGGAAACAGAGGCAAACAGAGTTAAACAGTGGCAAAAAGATTTAAACTGAGGGAAACAGAGTTAAACAGTGGAAAGCAGAATTACACAGAGTTAAGCAGAGGCAAAGAGAGGCAAAGAGAGTTAAACAGAGTTATACAGAAGCTTATATAGGCAAACAGAGTTAAATAGAGTTAAATGAGGCGAAAAGTGTTACACAGATTTAAACAGATTGAAACAGAGTCAAAAAGAGTTAAAAAGAGTTAAACAGAGGGAAAAAGAGTTAAACAGAGGCAAAAAGAGTTAAACAGAGGCAAAAAGAGTTAAAGAGAGTTAAACAGTGGGAAACAGAGTTAAACAGAGTTAAACAGAGGAAAACAGAGTTACAAAGAGTTAAACAGAGGCAAAGAGAGGCAAACAGAGTTAAACAGAGTTATATAGAGGTAAACAGAGGCAAGCAGAGTTAAACAGAGTTAAACAGAGGTGAAAAGCGTTACACAGAGTTAAACAGAGGGAAACAGAGTTAAACAGATTGAAACAGAGTCAGACAGAGGCAAGCAGAGTTAAACAGAGTTAAACAGAGGGAAAAAGAGTTAAACAGAGGCAAAAAGACTTAAACAGAGTTAAACAGAGGAAAAAAGAGTTAAACAGAGTTAAACAGAGGCATAGAGAGTTAAACAGAGGAAAAGAGTGTTTCGCAGAGTTAAACAGAGGCAAACAGAGTTAAACAGAGGCAAAAAGAGTTAAACAGTGTTAAACAGAGGGAAACAGGTTTAAGCAGAGTTAAACAGAGGAAAACAGAGTTACACAGAGTAAAACAGTGGCATAAAGAGTTAAACAGAGGGAAACAGAGTTATACAGAGGCAAAAAGACTTAAACAGAGTAAAACAGAGGAAAAAGAGTTAAACAGAGTTAAACAGAGGCAAAGAGAGTTAAACAGAGGAAAAGAGAGTTTCGCAGAGTTAAACAGAGGCAAACAGAGGCAAACAGAGTTAAACAGAGGCAAAAAGAGTTAAACAGTGTTAAACAGAGGGAAACAGGTTTAAGCAGAGTTAAACAGAGGAAAACAGAGTTACACAGAGTAAAACAGTGGCATAAAGAGTTAAACAGAGGGAAACAGAGTTAAACAGAGGAAAACAATTACACAGAGTTAAACAGAGGCAAAGAGAGGCAAACAGAGTTAAACAGACTTAAACAGAGGCATAAAGAGGCAAACAGGTTTCAACAGAGGCAAACAGAGTCAAACAGAGGCAAAAAGAGGCAAACAGAGTTAATCAGAGTTAAACAGATGCAAACAGAGGCACACAGAGTTAAACAGATTGAAACAGAGTTACACAGAGTTTAACACAGGCAAACAGAGGCAAACAGAGTTAAACAGACTTAAAGAGAAGGAAACAGAGGCAAACAAGGTTAAATAGATTTAAACAGAGGCAAACAGAAGCAGACAGATTAAAACGGAGGCAAAAAGAGGCAAACAGTGTTAAACAGAGATAAACAGAGGCAAACAGAGGCAAACGGAGTTAAACAGACTTTAACAGATACACAAAGAGGCAAACAGGGTTAAATAGAGTTAAACAGAGGCAAACAGAGGCAAACAGAGTTAAACAGAGGAAAGGAGAGTTACACAGAGTTACACAGAGTTAAACAGAAGCAAACAGAGGCAAACAGAGTTAAACAGTGTTAAACCGAGGGCAACAGAGTTAAACAGAGTTAAACAGAGGCAAACAGAGTTAAACAGACTTTAACAGATACACAAAGAGGCAAACAGGGTTAAATAGAGTTAAACAGAGGCAAACAGAGGCAAACAGAGTTAATCAGAGTTAAGCAGAGGGGAGCAGAGTTAAACAGAGGTAAACAGAGGAAAACAGAGTTACACAGAGTTAAACAGAGGCAGACAGATGCAAACAGAGTTAAACAGACTTTAACAGATACACAAAGAGGCAAACAGGGTTAAATAGAGTTAAACAGAGGCAAACAGAGGCAAACAGAGTTAATCAGAGTTAAGCAGAGGGGAGCAGAGTTAAACAGAGTTAAACAGAGGTAAAAAGAGTTACACAGAGTTAAACAGAGGCAAACAGAGTTAAACAGAGTTACACAGATTTTAACACAGGCAAACAGAGGCAAACAGAGTTAAACAGAATTAATGAGAAGGAAACAGAGGCAAACAAGTTTAAACAGGTTGAAACAGTGGCAAATGGAGGCAAACAGAAGCAGACAGATTTAAACAGAGGCAAACAGAGTTAAACAAAGTTAAACAGATTGAAACAGAGTTACACAGAGTTTAACACAGGCAAACAGAGGCAAACAGAGTTAAACAGACTTAAAGAGAAGGAAACAGAGGCAAACAAGGTTAAATAGATTTAAACAGAGGCAAACAGAAGCAGACAGATTAAAACAGAGGCAAAAAGAGGCAAACAGTGTTAAACAGAGTCAAACAGAGGCAAACAGAGACAAACGGAGTTAAACAGAGGCAAACAGAGTTAAACAGAGGAAAAGAGAGTTACACAGAGTTACACAGAGTTAAACAGAAGCAAACAGAGGCAAACAGAGTTAAACAGTGTTAAACAGAGGGAAACAGAGTTAAACAGAGGAAAATAGAGTTACACAGAGTTAAACAGAGGCAAACAGAGTTAAACAGACTTAAACAGAGGCAAACAGAAGCAGACAGATTAAAACAGAGGCAAAAAGAGGCAAACAGTGTTAAACAGAGTCAAACAGAGGCAAACAGAGGCAAACAGAGACAAACGGAGTTAAACAGAGGCAAACAGAGTTAAACAGAGGAAAAGAGAGTTACACAGAGTTACACAGAGTTAAACAGAAGCAAACAGAGGCAAACAGAGTTAAACAGTGTTAAACAGAGGGAAACAGAGGAAAAAAGAGTTACACAGAGTTAAACAGAGGCAAACAGAGGCAAACAGAGTTAAACAGACTTAAACAGAGGCAAACAGGGTAAAACAGAGGCAAACAGAGGTAAACAGAGTTAAAGAGAGGCAAACAGAGTCAAACAGAGTTAAACAGAGTAAACAGAGTTAAACAGAGTTAAAGAGAGGCAAACAGAGTTAAACAGAGTTAAACAGAAGTAAACAGAGTCAAACAGAGGCGAACAGAGGCAAACAGAGTTAATCAGAATTAAACAGAGGAAAACAGAGTTACACAGAGTTAAACAGAGGTAAGCAGAGGCAAACAGAGTTAAACAGACTTAAAAAGAGGCAAACAGAGGCACACAGGGTTAAACAGAGGCAAATAGAGGCAAACAAGTTTAATCAGAGTTAAACAGAGGCAAACAGAGTTAATCAGAGTTAAACAGAGGCAAAAAGAATTAAACAGAGTTAAACAGAGGCAAACAGAGTTAAACAGAGGAAAGGAGAGTTACACAGAGATAAACAGAGGCAAACAGAGGCAAACAGAGTTAAACAGAGGGAAAAAGAGTTAAACAGTGTTAAACAGAGGGAAACAGAGTTAAGCAGAGTTAAACAGAAGGAAACAGAGGCAAACAGAGTTAAACAGTGGCAAAAAGAGTTAAACTGAGGGAAACAGAGTTAAACAGTGGAAAGCAGAATTACACAGAGTTAAGCAGAGGCAAAGAGAGGCAAAGAGAGTTAAACAGAGTTATACAGAAGCTTACATAGGCAAACAGAGTTAAATAGAGTTAAATGAGGCGAAAAGTGTTACACAGATTTAAACAGATTGAAACAGAGTCAAAAAGAGTTAAAAAGAGTTAAACAGAGGGAAAAAGAGTTAAACAGAGGCAAAAAGAGTTAAACAGAGGCAAAAAGAGTTAAAGAGAGTTAAACAGTGGGAAACAGAGTTAAACAGAGTTAAACAGAGGAAAACAGAGTTACAAAGAGTTAAACAGAGGCAAAGAGAGGCAAACAGAGTTAAACAGAGTTATATAGAGGTAAACAGAGGCAAGCAGAGTTAAACAGAGTTAAACAGAGGTGAAAAGCGTTACACAGAGTTAAACAGAGGGAAACAGAGTTAAACAGATTGAAACAGAGTCAGACAGAGGCAAGCAGAGTTAAACAGAGTTAAACAGAGGGAAAAAGAGTTAAACAGAGGCAAAAAGACTTAAACAGAGTTAAACAGAGGAAAAAAGAGTTAAACAGAGTTAAACAGAGGCATAGAGAGTTAAACAGAGGAAAAGAGTGTTTCGCAGAGTTAAACAGAGTTAAACAGAGGCAAACAGAGGCAAAAAGAGTTAAACAGTGTTAAACAGAGGGAAACAGGTTTAAGCAGAGTTAAACAGAGGAAAACAGAGTTACACAGAGTAAAACAGTGGCATAAAGAGTTAAACAGAGGGAAACAGAGTTATACAGAGGCAAAAAGACTTAAACAGAGTAAAACAGAGGAAAAAGAGTTAAACAGAGTTAAACAGAGGCAAAGAGAGTTAAACAGAGGAAAAGAGAGTTTCGCAGAGTTAAACAGAGGCAAACAGAGGCAAACAGAGTTAAACAGAGGCAAAAAGAGTTAAACAGTGTTAAACAGAGGGAAACAGGTTTAAGCAGAGTTAAACAGAGGAAAACAGAGTTACACAGAGTAAAACAGTGGCATAAAGAGTTAAACAGAGGGAAACAGAGTTAAACAGAGGAAAACAATTACACAGAGTTAAACAGAGGCAAAGAGAGGCAAACAGAGTTAAACAGACTTAAACAGAGGCATAAAGAGGCAAACAGGTTTCAACAGAGGCAAACAGAGTCAAACAGAGGCAAAAAGAGGCAAACAGAGTTAATCAGAGTTAAACAGATGCAAACAGAGGCACACAGAGTTAAACAGATTGAAACAGAGTTACACAGAGTTTAACACAGGCAAACAGAGGCAAACAGAGTTAAACAGACTTAAAGAGAAGGAAACAGAGGCAAACAAGGTTAAATAGATTTAAACAGAGGCAAACAGAAGCAGACAGATTAAAACGGAGGCAAAAAGAGGCAAACAGTGTTAAACAGAGATAAACAGAGGCAAACAGAGGCAAACGGAGTTAAACAGAGGGAAACAGAGTTAAACAGAGGAAAAGAGAGTTACACAGTGTTACACAGAGTTAAACAGAGGCAAACAGAGGCAAACAGAGTTAAACAGAGTTAAACAGAGGGAAAAAAGAGTTACAAAGAGTTAAACAGGGGCAAACAGAGGCAAACAGAGTTAAACAGACTTAAACAGAGGCATAAAGAGGCAAACAGGGTAAAACAGAGGCAAACAGAGTTAAACAGAGTTAAAGAGAGGCAAACAGAGTTAAACAGAGTTAAACAGAAGTAAACAGAGTTAAACAGAGTTAAAGAGAGGCAAACAGAGTTAAACAGAAGTAAACAGAATCAAACAGAGGCAAACAGAGGCAAACAGAGTTAATCAGAGTTAAACAGAGGCAAACAGAGGCAAACAGATTGAAACAGAGTTAAACAGAGGCAAACAGAGTTAAACAGAGGCAAAAAGATTTAAAGAGAGTTAAACAGATGGAACCAGATTGAAACAGAATTAAGCAGAGACAAACAGAGTTAAACAGACTGAAACAGAGGCAAACAGCTTCAAACAGAGTTAATCAGAATTAAACCGAGGAAAACAGAGTTACACAGAGTTAAACAGAGGTAAGCAGAGGCAAACAGAGTTAAACAGACTTAAAAAGAGGCAAACAGAGGCACACAGGGTTAAACAGAGGCAAAGAGAGGCAAACAGAGTTAAACAGAGTTATACAGAAGCTTACATAGACAAACCGAGTTAAATAGAGTTAAACAGAGGCGAAAAGTGTTACACAGATTTAAACAGAGGGAAACAGAGTTAAACAGATTGAAACAGAGTCAAACAGAGTTAAACAGAGTTAAACAGAGGGAAAAACAGTTAAACAGAGTCAAAAAGTGTTAAAGAGAGTTAAACAGAGGGAAACAGAGGCAAACAGATTGAAACAGAGTGAAACAGAGGCAAACAGAGTTAAACAGAGTTAAACAGATGGAACCAGATTGAAACAGAATTAAGCAGAGACAAACAGAGTTAATCAGAGTTAAACAGAGGCAAACAGAGTTAAACAGATTGAAACAGAGTTACACAGAGTTTAACACAGGCAAACAGAGGCAAACAGAGTTAAACAGACTTAAAGAGAAGGAAACAGAGGCAAACAAGGTTAAATAGATTTAAACAGAGGCAAACAGAAGCAGACAGATTAAAACGGAGGCAAAAAGAGGCAAACAGTGTTAAACAGAGATAAAGAGAGGCAAACAGAGGCAAACGGAGTTAAACAGAGGGAAACAGAGTTAAACAGAGGAAAAGAGAGTTACACAGTGTTACACAGAGTTAAACAGAGGCAAACAGAGGCAAACAGAGTTAAACAGAGTTAAACAGAGGGAAAAAAGAGTTACAAAGAGTTAAACAGGGGCAAGCAGAGGCAAACAGAGTTAAACAGACTTAAACAGAGGCATAAAGAGGCAAACAGGGTAAAACAGAGGCAAACAGAGTTAAACAGAGTTAAAGAGAGGCAAACAGAGTTAAACAGAGTTAAACAGAAGTAAACAGAGTTAAACAGAGTTAAAGAGAGGCAAACAGAGTTAAACAGAAGTAAACAGAATCAAACAGAGGCAAACAGAGGCAAACAGAGTTAATCAGAGTTAAACAGAGGCAAACAGAGGCAAACAGATTGAAACAGAGTTAAACAGAGGCAAACAGAGTTAAACAGAGGCAAAAAGAGTTAAAGAGAGTTAAACAGATGGAACCAGATTGAAACAGAATTAAGCAGAGACAAACAGAGTTAAACAGACTGAAACAGAGGCAAACAGCTTCAAACAGAGTTAATCAGAATTAAACCGAGGAAAACAGAGTTACACAGAGTTAAACAGAGGTAAGCAGAGGCAAACAGAGTTAAACAGACTTAAAAAGAGGCAAACAGAGGCACACAGGGTTAAACAGAGGCAAAGAGAGGCAAACAGAGTTAAACAGAGTTATACAGAAGCTTACATAGACAAACCGAGTTAAATAGAGTTAAACAGAGGCGAAAAGTGTTACACAGATTTAAACAGAGGGAAACAGAGTTAAACAGATTGAAACAGAGTCAAACAGAGTTAAACAGAGTTAAACAGAGGGAAAAACAGTTAAACAGAGTCAAAAAGTGTTAAAGAGAGTTAAACAGAGGGAAACAGAGGCAAACAGATTGAAACAGAGTGAAACAGAGGCAAACAGAGTTAAACAGAGTTAAACAGATGGAACCAGATTGAAACAGAATTAAGCAGAGACAAACAGAGTTAATCAGAGTTAAACAGAGGCAAACAGAGTTAAACAGATTGAAACAGAGTTACACAGAGTTTAACACAGGCAAACAGAGGCAAACAGATTTAAACAGACTTAAAGAGAAGGAAACAGAGGCAAACAAGGTTAAATAGATTTAAACAGAGGCAAACAGAAGCAGACAGATTAAAAAAGAGGCAAAAAGAGGCAAACAGTGTTAAACAGAGTTAAACAGAGGCAAACAGAGGCAAACGGAGTTAAACAGAGGTAAACAGAGTTAAACAGAGGAAACGAGAGTTACACAGAGTTACACAGAGTTACACAGAGTTAAACAGAAGCAAACAGAGGCAAACAGAGTTAAACAGTGTTAAACAGAGGGAAACAGAGTTAAACAGAGGAAAAAGGAGTTACACAGGGTTAAACAGAGGCAAACAGAGGCAAACAGAGTTAAACAGACTTAAACAGAGGCAAACAGGGTAAAACAGAGGCAAACAGAGTTAAAGAGAGGCAAACAGAGTCAAACAGAGTTAAACAGAAGTAAACAGAGTTAAACAGAGTTAAAGAGAGGCAAACAGAGTTAAACAGATTTAAACAGAAGTAAACAGAGGCAAACAGAGTTAAACAGAGTTAAACAGAGGCAAAAAGAGTTAAAGAGAGTTAAACAGATGGAACCAGATTGAAACAGAATTAAGCAGAGACAAACAGAGTTAAACAGACTGAAACAGAGGCAAACAGCTTCAAACAGAGTTAATCAGAATTAAACAGAGGAAAACAGAGTTACACAGAGTTAAACAGAGGTACGCAGAGGCAAACAGAGTTAAACAGACTTAAAAAGAGGCAAACAGAGGCACACAGGGTTAAACAGAGGCAAATAGATGCAAACAAGTTTAATCAGAGTTAAACAGAGGCAAACAGAGTTAAACAGAGTTAAACAGAGGCAAACAGAGTGAAACAGAGTTAAACAGAGGCAAACAGAGTTAAATAGAGGCAAACAGAGTTAATCAGAGTTAAACAGAGGCAAAAAGAATTAAACAGAGTTAAACAGAGGCAAACAGAGTTAAACAGAGTTAAACAGAGGAAAAAAAGAGTTACAAAGAGTTAAACAGGGGCAATCAGAGGCAAACAGAGTTAAAGAGAGGCAAACAGAGTTAAACAGAGTTAAACAGAAGTAAACAGAATCAAACAGAGGCAAACAGAGGCAAACAGAGTTAATCAGAGTTAAACAGAGGCAAACAGAGGCAAACAGATTGAAACAGAGTTAAACAGAGGCAAACAGAGTTAAATAGAGGCAAACAGAGTTAAACAGACTTATTCAGAGGCATAAAGAGGCAAACAGGGTAAAACAGAGGCAAACAGAGTTAAACAGAGTTAAAGGGAGGCAAACAGAGTTAAACAGAGTTAAACAGAAGTAAACAGAGTTAAACAGAGTTAAAGAGAGGCAAACAGAGTTAAACAGAGTTAAACAGAAGTAAACAGAATCAAACAGAGGCAAACAGAGGCAAACAGAGTTAATCAGAGTTAAACAGAGGCAAACAGAGGCAAACAGATTGAAACAGAGTTAAACAGAGGCAAACAGAGTTAAACAGAGGCAAAAAGAGTTAAAGAGAGTTAAACAGATGGAACCAGATTGAAACAGAATTAAGCAGAGACAAACAGAGTTAAACAGACTGAAACAGAGGCAAACAGCTTCAAACAGAGTTAATCAGAATTAAACAGAGGAAAACAGAGTTACACAGAGTTAAACAGAGGTAAGCAGAGGCAAACAGAGTTAAACAGACTTAAAAAGAGGCAAACAGAGGCACACAGGGTTAAACAGAGGCAAAGAGAGGCAAACAGAGTTAAACAGAGTTATACAGAAGCTTACATAGACAAACCGAGTTAAATAGAGTTAAACAGAGGCGAAAAGTGTTACACAGATTTAAACAGAGGGAAACAGAGTTAAACAGATTGAAACAGAGTCAAACAGAGTTAAACAGAGTTAAACAGAGGGAAAAACAGTTAAACAGAGGCAAAAAGAGTTAAAGAGAGTTAAACAGAGGGAAACAGAGTTAAACAGAGTTAAACAGAGGAAATCAGAGTTACAAAGAGTTAAACAGAGGCAAACAGATTTAAACAGAGGGAAACAGAGTCAAAAAGAGGCAAACAGGGTTAAACAGAGTTAAACAGAAGCAAACAGAGGCAAACAGTGTTAATCAGATTTAAACAGAGGCAAACCGAGTTAAACAAAGTTAAACAGAGGCAAACAGAAATAAACAGAGGAAAACAGAGTTACACAGAGTTAAACAGATTTAAACAGAGGCAAAAAGAGTTACACAGAGTTAAACAGAGGCAAACAGAGTTAAACAGAGTTAAACAGATTGAAACAGAGTTACACAGAGTTTAACACAGGCAAACAGAGGCAAGCAGAGTTAAACAGAGGAAAACAGAATTACACAGATTTAAACAGAGGCGAAGAGAGGCAAACAGAGTTATACAGACTCAAACAGAGGCAAACAGAGTTAAACAGAGGTGAAATGAGTTACAAAGAGTTAAAGAGAGGGAAACAGAGTTAAACAGATTGAAACAGAGTCAGACAGAGGCAAGCAGAGTTAAACAGAGTTAAACAGAGGGAAAAAGAGTTAAACAGAGGCAAAAAGACTTAAACAGAGTTAAACAGAGGAAAAAAGAGTTAAACAGAGTTAAACAGAGGCATAGAGAGTTAAACAGAGGAAAAGAGTGTTTCGCAGAGTTAAACAGAGGCAAACAGAGTTAAACAGAGGCAAAAAGAGTTAAACAGTGTTAAACAGAGGGAAACAGGTTTAAGCAGAGTTAAACAGAGGAAAACAGAGTTACACAGAGTAAAACAGTGGCATAAAGAGTTAAACAGAGGGAAACAGAGTTAAACAGAGGCAAAAAGACTTAAACAGAGTTAAACAGAGGAAAAAAGAGTTAAACAGAGTTAAACAGAGGCAAAGAGAGTTAAACAGAGGAAAAGAGAGTTTCGCAGAGTTAAACAGAGGCAAACAGAGGCAAACAGAGTTAAACAGAGGCAAAAAGAGTTAAACAGTGTTAAACAGAGGGAAACAGGTTTAAGCAGAGTTAAACAGAGGAAAACAGAGTTACACAGAGTAAAACAGTGGCATAAAGAGTTAAACAGAGGGAAACAGAGTTAAACAGAGGAAAACAGAATTACACAGAGTTAAACAGAGGCAAAGAGAGGCAAACAGATTTAAACAGACTTAAACAGAGGCATAAAGAGGCAAACAGGTTTAAACAGAGGCAAACAGAGTTAAACAGAGTTAAAGAGAGGCAAACAGAGTTAAACAGAGTTAAACAGAGGTAAACAGAGTCAAACAGAGGCAAAAAGAGGCAAACAGAGTTAATCAGTTAAACAGAGGCAAACAGAGGCAAACAGAGTTAAACAGATTGAAACAGAGTTACACAGAGTTTAACACAGGCAAACAGAGGCAAACAGAGTTAAACAGACTTAAAGAGAAGGAAACAGAGGCAAACAAGGTTAAATAGATTTAAACAGAGGCAAACAGAAGCAGACAGATTAAAACAGAGGCAAAAAGAGGCAAACAGTGTTAAGCAGAATTAAACAGAGGCAAACAGAGGCAAACGGAGTTAAACAGAGGCAAACAGAGTTAAACAGAGGAAAGGAGAGTTACGCAGAGTTAAACAGAGGCAAAAAGATTTAAACAGAGGCAAACAGAGGCAAACAGAGTTAAACAGTGTTAAACAGAGGGAAACAGAGTTAAACAGAGGAAAAAAGAGTTACACAGATTTAAACAGAGGCAAACAGAGGCAAACAGAGTTAAACAGACTTAAACAGAAGCATAAAGAGGCAAACAGGGTAAAACAGTGGCAAACAGAGTTAAACTGAGTTAAAGAGAGGCAAACAGAGTTAAACAGAGTTAAACAGAAGTAAACAGAGTTAAACAGAGTTAAAGAGAGGCAAACAGAGTTAAACAGAGTTAAACAGAAGTAAACAGAGTTAAACAGAGTTAAAGAGAGGCAAACAGAGTTAAACAGAGTTAAACAGAAGTAAACAGAGTTAAACAGAGTTAAAGAGAGGCAAACAGAGTTAAACAGAGTTAAACAGAAGTAAACAGAGTTAAACAGAGTTAAAGAGAGGCAAACAGAGTTAAACAGAGTTAAACAGAAGTAAACAGATTCAAACAGGGGCAAACAGAGGCAAACAGAGTTAATCAGAGTTAAACAGAGGCAAACAGAGGCAAACAGATTGAAACAGAGTTAAACAGAGGCAAACAGAGTTAAACAGAGTTAAGGAGAGGCAAACAGAGTTAAACAGAGTTAAACAGAGGTAAACAGAGTCAAACAGAGGCAAAAAGAGGCAAACAGAGTTAATCAGTTAAACAGAGGCAAACAGAGTTAAACAGATTGAAACAGAGTTACACAGAGTTTAACACAGGCAAACAGAGGCAAACAGAGTTAAACAGACTTAAAGAGAAGGAAACAGAGGCAAACAAGGTTAAATAGATTTAAACAGAGGCAAACAGAAGCAGACAGATTAAAACAGAGGCAAAAAGAGGCAAACAGTGTTAAGCAGAATTAAACAGAGGCAAACAGAGGCAAACGGAGTTAAACAGAGGCAAACAGAGTTAAACAGAGGAAAGGAGAGTTACGCAGAGTTAAACAGAGGCAAAAAGATTTAAACAGAGGCAAACAGAGGCAAACAGAGTTAAACAGTGTTAAACAGAGGGAAACAGAGTTAAACAGAGGAAAAAAGAGTTACACAGATTTAAACAGAGGCAAACAGAGGCAAACAGAGTTAAACAGACTTAAACAGAAGCATAAAGAGGCAAACAGGGTAAAACAGTGGCAAACAGAGTTAAACTGAGTTAAAGAGAGGCAAACAGAGTTAAACAGAGTTAAACAGAAGTAAACAGAGTTAAACAGAGTTAAAGAGAGGCAAACAGAGTTAAACAGAAGTAAACAGAGTTAAACAGAGTTAAAGAGAGGCAAACAGAGTTAAACAGAGTTAAACAGAAGTAAACAGAGTTAAACAGAGTTAAAGAGAGGCAAACAGAGTTAAACAGAGTTAAACAGAAGTAAACAGAGTTAAACAGAGTTAAAGAGAGGCAAACAGAGTTAAACAGAGTTAAACAGAAGTAAACAGAGTTAAACAGAGTTAAAGAGAGGCAAACAGAGTTAAACAGAGTTAAACAGAAGTAAACAGATTCAAACAGGGGCAAACAGAGGCAAACAGAGTTAATCAGAGTTAAACAGAGGCAAACAGAGGCAAACAGATTGAAACAGAGTTAAACAGAGGCAAACAGAGTTAAACAGAGTTAAACAGATGGAACCAGATTGAAACAGAATTAAGCAGAGACAAACAGAGTTAATCAGAGTTAAACAGAGGCAAACAGAGTTAAACAGATTGAAACAGAGTTACACAGAGTTTAACACAGGCAAACAGAGGCAAACAGATTTAAACAGACTTAAAGAGAAGGAAACAGAGGCAAACAAGGTTAAATAGATTTAAACAGAGGCAAACAGAAGCAGACAGATTAAAACAGAGGCAAAAAGAGGCAAACAGTGTTAAGCAGAATTAAACAGAGGCAAACAGAGGCAAACGGAGTTAAACAGAGGCAAACAGAGTTAAACAGAGGAAAGGAGAGTTACGCAGAGTTAAACAGAGGCAAAAAGATTTAAACAGAGGCAAACAGAGGCAAACAGAGTTAAACAGTGTTAAACAGAGGGAAACAGAGTTAAACAGAGGAAAAAAGAGTTACACAGATTTAAACAGAGGCAAACAGAGGCAAACAGAGTTAAACAGACTTAAACAGAAGCATAAAGAGGCAAACAGGGTAAAACAGTGGCAAACAGAGTTAAACTGAGTTAAAGAGAGGCAAACAGAGTTAAACAGAGTTAAACAGAAGTAAACAGAGTTAAACAGAGTTAAAGAGAGGCAAAAAGAGTTAAACAGAGTTAAACAGAAGTAAACAGAGTTAAACAGAGTTAAAGAGAGGCAAACAGAGTTAAACAGAGTTAAACAGAAGTAAACAGAGTTAAACAGAGTTAAAGAGAGGCAAACAGAGTTAAACAGAGTTAAACAGAAGTAAACAGATTCAAACAGGGGCAAACAGAGGCAAACAGAGTTAATCAGAGTTAAACAGAGGCAAACAGAGGCAAACAGATTGAAACAGAGTTAAACAGAGGCAAACAGAGTTAAACAGAGTTAAAGAGAGGCAAACAGAGTTAAACAGAGGTAAACAGAGTCAAACAGAGGCAAAAAGAGGCAAACAGAGTTAATCAGTTAAACAGAGGCAAACAGAGGCAAACAGAGTTAAACAGATTGAAACAGAGTTACACAGAGTTTAACACAGGCAAACAGAGGCAAACAGAGTTAAACAGACTTAAAGAGAAGGAAACAGAGGCAAACAAGGTTAAATAGATTTAAACAGAGGCAAACAGAAGCAGACAGATTAAAACAGAGGCAAAAAGAGGCAAACAGTGTTAAGCAGAATTAAACAGAGGCAAACAGAGGCAAACGGAGTTAAACAGAGGCAAACAGAGTTAAACAGAGGAAAGGAGAGTTACGCAGAGTTAAACAGAGGCAAAAAGATTTAAACAGAGGCAAACAGAGGCAAACAGAGTTAAACAGAGGGAAACAGAGTTAAACAGAGGAAAAAAGAGTTACACAGATTTAAACAGAGGCAAACAGAGGCAAACAGAGTTAAACAGACTTAAACAGAAGCATAAAGAGGCAAACAGGGTAAAACAGTGGCAAACAGAGTTAAACTGAGTTAAAGAGAGGCAAACAGAGTTAAACAGAGTTAAACAGAAGTAAACAGAGTTAAACAGAGTTAAAGAGAGGCAAACAGAGTTAAACAGAGTTAAACAGAAGTAAACAGAGTTAAACAGAGTTAAAGAGAGGCAAACAGAGTTAAACAGAGTTAAACAGAAGTAAACAGAGTTAAACAGAGTTAAAGAGAGGCAAACAGAGTTAAACAGAGTTAAACAGAAGTAAACAGAGTTAAACAGAGTTAAAGAGAGGCAAACAGAGTTAAACAGAGTTAAACAGAAGTAAACAGAGTTAAACAGAGTTAAAGAGAGGCAAACAGAGTTAAACAGAGTTAAACAGAAGTAAACAGATTCAAACAGGGGCAAACAGAGGCAAACAGAGTTAATCAGAGTTAAACAGAGGCAAACAGAGGCAAACAGATTGAAACAGAGTTAAACAGAGGCAAACAGAATTAAACAGAGTTAAACAGATGGAACCAGATTGAAACAGAATTAAGCAGAGACAAACAGAGTTAATCAGAGTTAAACAGAGGCAAACAGAGTTAAACAGATTGAAACAGAGTTACACAGAGTTTAACACAGGCAAACAGAGGCAAACAGATTTAAACAGACTTAAAGAGAAGGAAACAGAGGCAAACAAGGTTAAATAGATTTAAACAGAGGCAAACAGAAGCAGACAGATTAAAACAGAGGCAAAAAGAGGCAAACAGTGTTAAACAGAGTTAAACAGAGGCAAACAGAGGCAAACGGAGTTAAACAGAGGTAAACAGAGTTAAAGAGAGGCAAACAGAGTTAAACAGATTTAAACAGAAGTAAACAGAGTCAAACAGAGGCAAACAGAGGCAAACAGAGTTAATCAGAGTTAAACAGAGGCAAACAGAGGCAAACAGATTGAAACAGAGTTAAACAGAGGCAAACAGAGTTAAATAGAGGCAAACAGAGTTAAACAGACTTATTCAGAGGCATAAAGAGGCAAACAGGGTAAAACAGAGGCAAACAGAGTTAAACAGAGTTAAAGGGAGGCAAACAGAGTTAAACAGAGTTAAACAGAAGTAAACAGAGTTAAACAGAGTTAAAGAGAGGCAAACAGAGTTAAACAGAGTTAAACAGAAGTAAACAGAATCAAACAGAGGCAAACAGAGGCAAACAGAGTTAATCAGAGTTAAACAGAGGCAAACAGAGGCAAACAGATTGAAACAGAGTTAAACAGAGGCAAATAGAGTTAAACAGAGGCAAAAAGAGTTAAAGAGAGTTAAACAGAGAAACAGAATTAAGCAGAGACAACAGAGTTAAACAGACTGAAACAGAGGCAAACAGCTTCAAACAGAGTTAATCAGAATTAAACAGAGGAAACAGAGTTATACAGAGTAAACAGAGGTAAGCAGAGGCAAACAGAGTTAAACAGACTTAAAAAGAGGCAAACAGAGGCACACAGGGTTAAACACAGAGGCAAAGAGAGGCAAACAGAGTTAAACAGAGTTATACAGAAGCTTACATAGACAAACCGAGTTAAATAGAGTTAAACAGAGGCGAAAAGTGTTACACAGATTTAAACAGAGGGAAACAGAGTTAAACAGATTGAAACAGAGTCAGAGTTAAACAGAGTTAAACAGAGGGCAACAGAGTTAAACAGAGTTAAACAGAGGCAAACAGAGTTAAACAGACTTTAACAGATACACAAAGAGGCAAACAGGGTTAAATTAGAGTTAAACAGAGGCAAACAGAGGCAAACAGAGTTAATCAGAGTTAAGCAGAAGGGAGCAGAGTTAAACAGAGGTAAACAGAGAAAACAGAGTTACACAGAGTTAAACAGAGGCAGACAGATGCAAACAGAGTTATAAACAGACTTTAACAGATACACAAAGAGGCAAACAGGGTTAAATAGAGTTAAACAGAGGCAAAACAGAGGCAAACAGAGTTAATCAGAGTTAAGCAGAGGGGAGCAGAGTTAAACAGAGTTAAACAGAGGTAAAAAGAGTTACACAGAGTTAAAACAGAGGCAAACAGAGTTAAACAGAGTTACACAGATTTTAACACAGGCAAACAGAGGCAAACAGAGTTAAACAGAATTAATGAGAAGGAAACAGAGGCAAACAAGTTTAAACAGGTTGAAACAGTGGCAAATGGAGGCAAACAGAAGCAGACAGATTTAAACAGAGGCAAACAGAGTTAACCAAAGTTAAACAGATTGAAACAGAGTTACACAGAGTTTAACACAGGCAAACAGAGGCAAACAGAGTTAAACAGACTTAAAGAGAAGGAAACAGAGGCAAACAAGGTTTAAATAGATTTAAACAGAGGCAAACAGAAGCAGACAGATTAAAACAGAGGCAAAAAGAGGCAAACAGTGTTAAACAGAGTCAAACAGAGGCAAACAGAGACAAACGGAGGTTAAACAGAGGCAAACAGAGTTAAACAGAGGAAAAGAGAGTTACACAGAGTTACACAGAGTTAAACAGAAGCAAACAGAGGCAAACAGAGTTAAACAGTGTTAAACAGAGGGAAACAGAGTTAAACAGAGGAAAATAGAGTTACACAGAGTTAAACAGAGGCAAACAGAGTTAAACAGACTTAAACAGAGGCAAACAGAAGCAGACAGATAAAACAGAGGCAAAAAGAGGCAAACAGTGTTAAACAGAGTCAAACAGAGGCAAAACAGAGGCAAACAGAGACAAACGGAGTTAAACTGAGGCAAACAGAGTTAAACAGAGGAAAAGAGAGTTACACAGAGTTACACAGAGTTAAACAGAAGCAAACAGAGGCAAACAGAGTTTAAACAGTGTTAAACAGAGGGAAACAGAGGAAAAAAGAGTTACACAGAGTTAAACAGAGGCAAACAGAGGCAAACAGAGTTAAACAGACTTGAACAGAGGCAAACAGGGTAAAACAGAGGCAAACAGAGGTAAACAGAGTTAAAGAGAGGCAAACAGAGTCAAACAGAGTTAAACTGAGTAAACAGAGTTAAACAGAGTTAAAGAGAGGCAAACAGAGTTAAACAGAGTTAAACAGAAGTAAACAGAGTCAAACAGAGGCGAACAGAGGCAAACAGACGTTAATCAGAATTAAACAGAGGAAAACAGAGTTACACAGAGTTAAACAGAGGTAAGCAGAGGCAAACAGAGTTAAACAGACTTAAAAAGAGGCAAACGGAGGCACACAGGGTTAAACAGAGGCAAATAGAGGCAAACAAGTTTAATCAGAGTTAAACAGAGGCAAACAGAGTTAAACAGAGTTAAACAGAGGCAAACAGAGTGAAACAGAGTTAAACAGAGGCAAACAGAGTTAAATAGAGGCAAACAGAGTTAATCAGAGTTTAAACAGAGGCAAAAAGAATTAAACAGAGTTAAACAGAGGCAAACAGAGTTAAACAGAGGAAAGGAGAGTTACACAGAGATAAACAGAGGCAAACAGAGGCAAACAGAGTTAAACAGAGGGAAAAAGAGTTAAAACAGTGTTAAACAGAGGGAAACAGAGTTAAGCAGAGTTAAACAGAAGGAAACAGAGGCAAACAGAGTTAAACAGTGGCAAAAAGAGTTAAACTGAGGGAAACAGAGTTAAACATGTGGAAAGCAGAATTACACAGAGTTAAGCAGAGGCAAAGAGAGGCAAAGAGAGTTTAAACAGAGTTATACAGAAGCTTACATAGGCAAACAGAGTTTAAATAGAGTTAAATGAGGCGAAAAGTGTTACACAGATTTAAACAGATTGAAACAGAGTCAAAAAGAGTTAAAAAGAGTTAAACAGAGGGAAAAAGAGTTAAACAGAGGCAAAAAGAGTTAAACCAGAGGCAAAAAGAGTTA
Organism: Isurus oxyrinchus; assembly: GCA_026770705.1. Lineage (NCBI taxonomy): Eukaryota > Metazoa > Chordata > Chondrichthyes > Lamniformes > Lamnidae > Isurus > Isurus oxyrinchus. The sequence continues at coordinate 67,358 of JANJGN010002242.1, forward strand.
AGAGAGTTAAACAGTGGGAAACAGAGTTAAACAGAGTTAAACAGAGGAAAACAGAGTTACAAAGAGTTAAACAGAGGCAAAGAGAGGCAAACAGAGTTAAACAGAGTTATATAGAGGTAAACAGAGGCAAGCAGAGTTAAACAGAGTTAAACAGAGGTGAAAAGCGTTACACAGAGTTAAACAGAGGGAAACAGAGTTAAACAATTGAAACAGAGTCAGACAGAGGCAAGCAGAGTTAAACAGAGTTAAACAGAGGGAAAAAGAGTTAAACAGAGGCAAAAAGACTTAAACAGAGTTAAACAGAGGAAAAAAGAGTTAAACAGAGTTAACAGAGGCATAGAGAGTTAAACAGAGGAAAAGAGTGTTTCGCAGAGTTAAACAGAGGCAAACAGAGTTAAACAGAGGCAAAAAGAGTTAAACAGTGTTAAACAGAGGGAAACAGGTTTAAGCAGAGTTAAACAGAGGAAAACAGAGTTACACAGAGTAAAACAGTGGCATAAAGAGTTAAACAGAGGGAAACAGAGTTATACAGAGGCAAAAAGACTTAAACAGAGTAAAACAGAGGAAAAAGAGTTAAACAGAGTTAAACAGAGGCAAAGAGAGTTAACAGAGAAAAGAGAGTTTCGCAGAGTTAAACAGAGGCAAACAGAGGCAAACAGAGTTAAACCAGAGGCAAAAGAGATTAAACAGTGTTAAACAGAGGGAAACAGGTTTAAGCAGAGTTAAACAGAGGAAAACAGAGTTACACAGAGTAAAACAGTGGCATAAAGAGTTAAACAGAGGGAAACAGAGTTAAACAGAGGAAAACAATTACACAGAGGTTAAACAGAGGCAAAGAGAGGCAAACAGAGTTAAACAGACTTAAACAGAGGCAATAAAGAGGCAAACAGGTTTCAACAGAGGCAAACAGAGTCAAACAGAGGCAAAAAGAGGCAACAGAGTTAATCAGAGTTAAACAGATGCAAACAGAGGCACACAGAGTTTAAACAGATTGAAACAGAGTTACACAGAGTTTAACACAGGCAAACAGAGGCAAACAGAGTTAAACAGACTTAAAGAGAAGGAAACAGAGGCAAACAAGGTTAAATAGATTTTAAACAGAGGCAAACAGAAGCAGACAGATTAAAACGGAGGGCAAAAAAGAGGCAAACAGTGTTAAACAGAGATAAACAGAGGCAAACAGAGGCAAACGGAGTTAAACAGAGGGAAACAGAGGTTAAACAGAGGAAAAGAGAGTTACACAGTGTTACACAGAGTTAAACAGAGGCAAACAGAGGCAAACAGAGTTAAACAGAGTTAAACAGAGGGAAAAAAGAGTTACAAAGAGTTAAACAGGGGCAAACAGAGGCAAACAGAGTTAAACAGACTTAAACAGAGGCATAAAGAGGCAAACAGGGTAAAAACAGAGGCAAACAGAGTTAAACAGAGTTAAAGAGAGGCAAACAGAGTTTAAACAGAGTTAAACAGAAGTAAACAGAGTTAAACAGAGTTAAAGAGAGGCAAAACAGAGTTAAACAGAAGGTAAACAGAATCAAACAGAGGCAAACAGAGGCAAACAGAGTTAATCAGAGTTAAACAGAGGCAAACAGAGGCAAACAGATTGAAACAGGAGTTAAACAGAGGCAAACAGAGTTAAACAGAGGCAAAAAGAGTTAAAGAGAGTTAAACAGATGGAACCAGATTGAAACAGAATTAAGCAGAGACAAACAGAGTTAAACAGACTGAAACAGAGGCAAACAGCTTCAAACAGAGTTAATCAGAATTTAAACCGAGGAAAACAGAGTTACACAGAGTTAAACAGAGGGTAAGCAGAGGCAAACAGAGTTAAACAGACTTAAAAAGAGGCAAACAGAGGCACACAGGGGTTAAACAGAGGGCAAAGAGAGGCAAAACAGAGTTAAACAGAGTTATACAGAAGCTTACATAGACAAACCGAGTTAAATAGAGTTAAACAGAGGCGAAAAGTGTTACACAGATTTAAACAGAGGGAAACAGAGTTAAACAGATTGAAACAGAGTCAAACAGAGTTAAACAGAGTTAAACAGAGGGAAAAAACAGTTAAACAGAGTCAAAAAGTGTTAAAGAGAGTTAAACAGAGGGGAAACAGAGGCAAACAGATTGAAACAGAGTGAAACAGAGGCAAACAGAGTTAAACAGAGTTAAACAGATGGAACCAGATTGAAACAGAATTAAGCAGAGACAAACAGAGTTAATCAGAGTTAAACAGAGGCCAAACAGAGTTAAACAGATTGAAACAGAGTTACACAGAGTTTAACACAGGCAAACAGAGGCAAACAGATTTAAACAGACTTAAAGAGAAGGAAACAGAGGCAAACAAGGTTAAATAGATTTAAACAGAGGCAAACAGAAGCAGAACAGATTAAAAAAGAGGCAAAAAGAGGCAAACAGTGTTAAACAGAGTTAAACAGAGGCAAACAGAGGCAAACGGAGTTAAAACAGAAGGTAAACAGAGTTAAACAGAGGAAACGAGAGTTACACAGAGTTACACAGAGTTACACAGAGTTAACAGAAGCAAACAGAGGCAAACAGAGTTAAACAGTGTTAAACAGAGGGAAACAGAGTTAAACAGAGGAAAAAAGGAGTTACACAGGGTTAAACAGAGGCAAACAGAGGCAAACAGAGTTAAACAGACTTAAACAGAGGCAAACAGGGTAAAACAGAGGCAAACAGAGTTAAAGAGAGGCAAACAGAGTCAAACAGAGTTAAACAGAAGTAAACAGAGTTAAACAGAGTTAAAGAGAGGCAAACAGAGTTAAAACAGATTTAAACAGAAGTAAACAGAGGCAAACAGAGTTAAACAGAGTTAAACAGAGGCAAAAAGAGTTAAAGAGAGTTAAACAGATGGAACCAGATTGAAACAGAATTAAGCAGAGACAAACAGAGTTAAACAGACTGAAACAGAGGCAAACAGCTTCAAACAGAGTTAATCAGAATTAAACAGAGGAAAACAGAGTTTACACAGAGTTAAACAGAGGTACGCAGAGGCAAACAGAGTTAAACAGACTTAAAAAGAGGGCAAACAGAGGCACACAGGGTTAAACAGAGGCAAATAGATGCAAACAAGTTTAATCAGAGTTAAACAGAGGCAAACAGAGTTAAACAGAGTTAAACAGAGGCAAACAGAGTGAAACAGAGTTAAACAGAGGCAAACAGAGTTAAATAGAGGCAAACAGAGTTAATCAGAGTTTAAACAGAGGCAAAAAGAATTAAACAGAGTTAAACAGCGGCAAACAGAGTTAAACAGAGTTAAACAGAGGAAAAAAAGAGTTACAAAGAGGTTAAACAGGGGCAATCAGAGGCAAACAGAGTTAAAGAGAGGCAAACAGAGTTAAACAGAGTTAAACAGAAGTAAACAGAATCAAACAGAGGCAAACAGAGGCAAACAGAGTTAATCAGAGTTAAACAGAGGCAAACAGAGGCAAACAGATTGAAACAGAGTTAAACAGAGGCAAACAGAGTTAAATAGAGGCAAACAGAGTTAAACAGACTTATTCAGAGGCATAAAGAGGCAAACAGGGTAAAACAGAGGCAAACAGAGTTAAACAGAGTTAAAGGGAGGCAAACAGAGTTAAACAGAGTTAAACAGAAGTAAAACAGAGTTAAACAGTTAAAGAGAGGCAAACAGAGTTAAACAGAGTTAAACAGAAGTAAACAGAATCAAACAGAGGCAAACAGAGGCAAACAGAGTTAATCAGAGTTAAACAGAGGCAAACAGAGGCAAACAGATTGAAACAGAGTTAAACAGAGGCAAACAGAGTTAAACAGAGGCAAAAAGAGTTAAAGAGAGTTAAACAGATGGAACCAGATTGAAACAGAATTAAGCAGAGACAAACAGAGTTAAACAGACTGAAACAGAGGCAAACAGCTTCAAACAGAGTTAATCAGAATTAAACAGAGGAAAACAGAGTTACACAGAGTTAAACAGAGGTAAGCAGATGCAAACAGAGTTAACAGACTTAAAAAGAGGCAAACAGAGGCACACAGGGTTTAAACAGAGGCAAAGAGAGGCAAAACAGAGTTAAAACAGAGTTAAACAGAGTTATACAGAAGCTTACATAGACAAACCCGAGTTAAATAGAGTTAAACAGAGGCGAAAAGTGTTACACAGATTTAAACAGAGGGAAACAGAGTTAAACAGATTGAAACAGAGTCCAAACAGAGTTAAACAGAGTTAAACAGAGGGAAAAACAGTTAAACAGAGGCAAAAAGAGTTAAAGAGAGTTAAACAGAGGGGAAACAGAGTTAAACAGAGTTAAACAGAGGAAATCAGAGTTACAAAGAGTTAAACAGAGGCAAACAGATTTAAACAGAGGGAAACAGAGTCAAAAAGAGGCAAACAGGGTTAAACAGAGTTAAACAGAAGCAAACAGAGGCAAAACAGTGTTAATCAGAGTTAAACAGAGGCAAACCGAGTTAAACAAAGTTAAACAGAGGCAAACAGAAATAAACAGAGGAAAACAGAGTTACACAGAGTTAAACAGATTTAAACAGAGGCAAAAAGAGTTACACAGAGTTAAACAGAGGGCAAACAGAGTTAAACAGAGTTAAACAGATTGAAACAGAGTTACACAGAGTTTAACACAGGCAAACAGAGGCAAGCAGAGTTAAACAGAGGAAAACAGAATTACACAGATTTAAACAGAGGCAAAGAGAGGCAAACAGAGTTATACAGACTCAAACAGAGGCAAACAGAGTTAAACAGAGGTGAAATGAGTTACAAAGAGTTAAAGAGAGGGAAACAGAGTTAAACAGATTGAAACAGAGTCAGACAGAGGCAAGCAGAGTTAAACAGAGTTAAACAGAGGGAAAAAGAGTTAAACAGAGGCAAAAAGACTTAAACAGAGTTAAACAGAGGAAAAAAGAGTTAAACAGAGTTAAACAGAGGCAATAGAGAGTTAAACAGAGGAAAAGAGTGTTTCGCAGAGTTAAACAGAGGCAAACAGAGTTAAACAGAGGCAAAAAGAGTTAAACAGTGTTAAACAGAGGGAAACAGGTTTAAGCAGAGTTAAACAGAGGAAAACAGAGTTACACAGAGTAAAACAGTGGCATAAAGAGTTTAAACAGAGGGAAACAGAGTTAAACAGAGGCAAAAAGACCTTAAACAGAGTTAAACAGAGGAAAAAAGAGGTTAAACAGAGTTAAACAGAGGCAAAGAGTTTAAACAGAGGAAAAGAGAGTTTCGCAGAGTTAAACAGAGGCAAACAGAGGCAAACAGAGTTAAACAGAGGCAAAAAGAGTTAAACAGTGTTAAACAGAGGGAAACAGGTTTTAAGCAGAGTTAAACAGAGGAAAACAGAGTTACACAGAGTAAAACAGTGGCATAAAGAGTTTAAACAGAGGGAAACAGAGTTAAACAGAGGAAAACAGAATTACACAGAGTTAAACAGAGGCAAAGAGAGGCAAAACAGATTTAAACAGACTTAAACAGAGGCATAAAGAGGCAAACAGGTTTTAAACAGAGGCAATCGAGTTAAACAGAGTTAAAGAGAGGCAAACAGAGTTAAACAGAGTTAAACAGAGGTAAACAGAGTCAAACAGAGGCAAAAAGAGGCAAACAGAGTTAATCAGTTAAACAGAGGCAAACAGAGGCAAACAGAGTTAAACAGATTGAAACAGAGTTACACAGAGTTTAACACAGGCAAACAGAGGCAAAGAGAGTTAAACAGACTTAAAAGAGAAGGAAACAGAGGCAAACAAGGTTAAATAGATTTAAACAGAGGCAAACAGAAGCAGGACAGATTAAAACAGAGGCAAAAAGGAGGGCAAACAGTGTTAAGCAGAATTAAACAGAGGCAAACAGAGGCAAACGGAGTTAAACAGAGGCAAACAGAGTTAAACAGAGGAAAGGAGAGTTACGCAGAGTTAAACAGAGGCAAAAAGATTTAAACAGAGGCAAACAGAGGCAAACAGAGTTAAACAGTGTTAAACAGAGGGAAACAGAGTTAAACAGAGGAAAAAAGAGTTACACAGATTTAAACAGAGCAAACAGAGGCAAACAGAGTTAAACAGACTTAAACAGAAGCATAAAGAGGCAAACAGGGTAAAACAGTGGCAAACAGAGTTAAAACTGAGTTAAAGAGAGGCAAACAGAGTTAAACAGAGTTAAACAGAAGTAAACAGAGTTAAACAGAGTTAAAGAGAGGCAAACAGAGTTAAACAGAGTTAAACAGAAGGTAAAACAGAGTTTAAACAGAGTTAAAGAGAGGCAAACAGAGTTAAACAGAGTTAAACAGAAGTAAACAGAGTTAAACAGAGTTAAAGAGAGGCAAACAGAGTTAAACAGAGTTAAACAGAAGTAAACAGAGTTAAACAGAGTTAAAGAGAGGCAAACAGAGTTAAACAGAGTTAAACAGAAGTAAACAGAGTTAAACAGAGTTAAAGAGAGGCAAACAGAGTTAAACAGAGTTAAACAGAAGTAAACAGAGTTAAACAGAGTTAAAGAGAGGCAAACAGAGTTAAATAGAGTTAAACAGAAGTAAACAGATTCAAACAGGGGCAAACAGAGGCAAACAGAGTTAATCAGAGTTAAACAGAGGCAAACGGAGGCAAACAGATTGAAACAGAGTTAAACAGAGGCAAACAGAGTTAAACAGAGTTAAAGAGAGGCAAAAAGAGGCAAACAGAGTTAATCAGTTAAACAGAGGCAAACAGAGGCAAACAGAGTTAAACAGATTGAAACAGAGTTACACAGAGTTTAACACAGGCAAACAGAGGCAAAGAGAGTTAAACAGACTTAAAGAGAAGGAAACAGAGGCAAACAAGGTTAAATAGATTTAAACAGAGGCAAACAGAAGCAGACAGATTAAAACAGAGGCAAAAAGAGGCAAACAGTGTTAAGCAGAATTAAACAGAGGCAAACAGAGGCAAACGGAGTTAAACAGAGGCAAACAGAGTTAAACAGAGGAAAGGAGAGTTACGCAGAGTTAAACAGAGGCAAAAAGATTTAAACAGAGGCAAACAGAGGCAAACAGAGGTTAAACAGTGTTAAACAGAGGGAAACAGAGTTAAACAGAGGAAAAAAGAGTTACACAGATTTAAACAGAGGCAAACAGAGGCAAACAGAGTTAAACAGACTTAAACAGAAGCATAAAGAGGCAAACAGGGTAAAACAGTGGCAAACAGAGTTAAACTGAGTTAAAGAGAGGCAAAACAGAGTTAAAACAGAGTTAAACAGAAGTAAACAGAGTTAAACAGAGTTAAAGAGAGGCAAACAGAGTTAAACAGAGTTAAACAGAAGTAAACAGAGTTAAACAGAGTTAAAGAGAGGCAAACAGAGGTTAAACAGAGTTAAACAGAAGTAACAGAGTTAAACAGAGTTAAAGAGAGGCAAACAGAGTTAAACAGAGTTAAACAGAAGTAAACAGAGTTAAACAGAGTTAAAGAGAGGCAAACAGAGTTAAAACAGAGTTAAACAGAAGTAAACAGAGTTAAACAGAGTTAAAGAGAGGCAAACAGAGTTAAACAGAGTTAAACAGAAGTAAACAGATTCAAATAGGGGCAAACAGAGGCAAACAGAGTTAATCAGAGTTAAACAGAGGCAAACAGAGGCAAACAGATTGAAACAGAGGTTAAACAGAGGCAAACAGAGTTAAACAGAGTTAAACAGATGGAACCAGATTGAAACAGAATTAAGCAGAGACAAACAGAGTTAATCAGAGTTAAACAGAGGCAAACAGAGTTAAACAGATTGAAACAGAGTTACACAGAGTTTAACACAGGCAAACAGAGGCAAACAGATTTAAACAGACTTAAAGAGAAGGAAACAGAGGCAAACAAGGGTTAAATAGATTTAAACAGAGGCAAACAGAAGCAGACAGATTAAAACAGAGGCAAAAAGAGGCAAACAGTGTTAAACAGAGTTAAACAGAGGCAAACAGAGGCAAACGGAGTTAAACAGAGGTAAACAGAGTTAAACAGAGGAAAAGAGAGTTACACAGAGTTACACAGAGTTAATCAGAAGCAAACAGAGGCAAACAGAGTTAAACAGTGTTAAACCAGAGGGAAACAGAGTTAAACAGAGGAAAAAAGAGTTACACAGGGTTAAACAGAGGCAAACAGAGGCAAACAGAGTTAAACAGACTTAAACAGAGGCAAACAGGGTAAAACAGAGGCAAACAGAGTTAAACAGAGGCAAACAGAGTCAAACAGAGTTAAACAGAAGTAAACAGAGTTAAACAGAGTTAAAGAGAGGCAAACAGAGTTAAACAGATTTAAACAGAAGTAAACAGAGTCAAACAGAGGCAAACAGAGGCAAACAGAGTTAATCAGAGTTAAAACAGAGGCAAACAGAGGCAAACAGATTGAAACAGAGTTAAACAGAGGCAAACAGAGTTAAATAAGGCAAACAGAGTTAAACAGACTTATTCAGAAGGCATAAAGGGGCAAACAGGGGTAAAACAGAGGCAAACAGAGTTAAACAGAGTTAAAGGGAGGCCAACAGAGTTAAACAGAGTTAAACAGAAGTAAACAGAGTTAAACAGAGTTAAAGAGAGGCAAACAGAGTTAAACAGAGTTAAACAGAAGTAAACAGAATCAAACAGAGGCAAACAGAGGCAAACAGAGTTAATCAGAGTTAAACAGAGGCAAACAGAGGCAACAGATTGAAACAGAGTTAAACAGAGGCAAATAGAGTTAAACAGAGGCAAAAAGAGTTAAAGAGAGTTAAACAGATGGAACCAGATTGAAACAGAATTAAGCAGAGACAAACAGAGTTAAACAGACTGAAACAGAGGCAAACAGCTTCAAACAGAGTTAATCAGAATTAAACAGAGGAAAACAGAGTTACACAGAGTTAAACAGAGGTAAGCAGAGGCAAACAGAGTTAAAAACAGACTTAAAAAGAGGCAAACAGAGGCACACAGGGTTAAACAGAGGCAAAGAGAGGCAAACAGAGTTAAACAGAGTTATACAGAAGCTTACATAGACAAACCGAGTTAAATAGAGTTAAACAGAGGCGAAAAGTGTTACACAGATTTAAACAGAGGGAAACAGAGTTAAACAGATTGAAACAGAGTCAAACAGAGTTAAACAGAGTTAAACAGAGGGAAAAACAGTTAAACAGAGGCAAAAAGAGTTAAAGAGAGTTAAACAGAGGGAAACAGAGTTAAACAGAGGTTAAACAGAGGAAATCAGAGTTACAAAGAGTTAAACAGAGGCTAAACAGATTTAAACAGAGGGAAACAGAGTCAAAAAGAGGCAAACAGGGTTAAACAGAGTTAAAACAGAAGCAAACAGAGGCAAACAGTGTTAATCAGAGTTAAACAGAGGCAAACCGAGTTAAACAAAGTTAAACAGAGGCAAACAGAAATAAACAGAGGAAAACAGAGTTACACAGAGTTAAACAGATTTAAACAGAGGCAAAAGAGTTACACAGAGTTAAACAGAGGCAAACAGAGTTAAACAGAGTTAAACAGATTGAAACAGAGTTACACAGAGTTTAACACAGGCAAACAGAGGCAAGCAGAGTTAAACAGAGGAAAACAGAATTACACAGATTTAAACAGAGGCAAAGAGAGGCAAACAGAGTTATACAGACTCAAACAGAGGCAAACAGAGTTAAACAGAGGTGAAATGAGTTACAAAGAGTTAAAGAGAGGGAAACAGAGTTAAACAGATTGAAACAGAGTCAGACAGAGGCAAGCAGAGTTAAACAGAGTTAAACAGAGGGAAAAAGAGTTAAACAGAGGCAAAAAAGACTTAAACAGAGTTAAACAGAGGAAAAAAGAGTTAAACAGAGTTAAACAGAGGCATAGAGAGTTAAACAGAGGAAAAGAGTGGTTTCGCAGAGGTTAAACAGAGGCAAACAGAGGCACACAGGGTTAAACAGAGGCAAAGAGAGGCAAACAGAGTTAAACAGAGTTATACAGAAGCTTACATAGACAAACCGAGTTAAATAGAGTTAAACAGAGGCGAAATGTGTTACACAGATTTAAACAGAGGGAAACAGAGTTAAACAGATTGAAACAGAGTCAAACAGAGTTAAAACAGAGTTAAACAGAGGGAAAAACAGTTAAACAGAGGCAAAAAGAGTTAAAGAGAGTTAAACAGAGGGAAACAGAGTTAAAGAGAGTTAAACAGAGGAAAGCAGAGTTACAAAGAGTTAAACAGAGGCAAACAGATTTAAACAGAGGGAAACAGAGTCAAAAAGAGGCAAACAGGGTTAAACAGAGTTAAACAGAAGCAAACAGAGGCAAACAGAGTTAATCAGAGTTAAACAGAGGCAAACAGAGTTAAAACAAAGTTAAACAGAGGCAAACAGAAATAAACAGAGGAAAACAGAGTTACACAGAGTTAAACAGATTTAAACAGAGGCAAAAAGAGTTACACAGAGTTAAACAGAGGCAAACAGAGTTAAACAGAGTTAAACAGATTGAAACAGAGTTACACAGAGTTTAACACAGGCAAACAGAGGCAAGCAGAGTTAAACAGAGGAAAACAGAATTACACAGATTTAAACAGAGGCAAAGAGAGGCAAACAGAGTTATACAGACTCAAACAGAGGCAAACAGAGTTAAACAGAGGTGAAATGAGTTACAAAGAGTTAAAGAGAGGGAAACAGAGTTAAACAGATTGAAACAGAGTCAGACAGAGGCAAGCAGAGTTAAACAGAGTTAAACAGAGGGAAAAAGAGTTAAACAGAGGCAAAAAGACTTAAACAGAGTTAAACAGAGGAAAAAAGAGTTAAACAGAGTTAAACAGAGGCATAGAGAGTTAAACAGAGGAAAAGAGTGTTTCGCAGAGTTAAACAGAGGCAAACAGAGTTAAACAGAGGCAAAAGAGTTAAACAGTGTTAAACAGAGGGAAACAGGTTTAAGCAGAGTTAAACAGAGGAAAACAGAGTTACACAGAGTAAAACAGTGGCATAAAGAGTTAAACAGAGGGAAACAGAGTTTAAACAGAGGCAAAAAGACTTAAACAGAGTTAAACAGAGGAAAAAAGAGTTAAACAGAGTTAAACAGAGGCAAAGAGAGTTAAACAGAGGAAAAGAGAGTTTCGCAGAGTTAAACAGAGGCAAACAGAGGCAAACAGAGTTAAACAGAGGCAAAAAGAGTTAAACAGTGTTAAACAGAGGGAACAGGTTTAAGCAGAGTTAAACAGAGGAAAACAGAGTTACACAGAGTAAAACAGTGGCATAAAAGAGTTAAACAGAGGGAAACAGAGTTAAACAGAGGAAAACAGAATTACACAGAGTTAAACAGAGGCAAAGAGAGGCAAACAGATTTAAACAGACTTAAACAGAGGCATAAAGAGGCAAACAGGTTTAAACAGAGGCAAACAGAGTTAAACAGAGTTAAAGAGAGGCAAACAGAGTTAAACAGAGTTAAACAGAGGTAAACAGAGTCAAACAGAGGCAAAAAGAGGCAAAACAGAGTTAATCAGTTAAACAGAGGCAAACAGAGGCAAACAGAGTTAAACAGACTTATTCAGAGGCATAAAGGGGCAAACAGGGTAAAACAGAGGCAAACAGAGTTAAACAGAGTTAAAGGGAGGCCAACAGAGTTAAACAGAGTTAACAGAAGTAAACAGAGTTAAACAGAGTTAAAGAGAGGCAAACAGAGTTAAACAGAGTTAAACAGAAGTAAACAGAATCAAACAGAGGCAAACAGAGGCAAACAGAGTTAATCAGAGTTAAACAGAGGCAAACAGAGGCAAACAGATTGAAACAGAGTTAAACAGAGGCAAATAGAGTTAAACAGAGGCAAAAAGAGTTAAAGAGAGTTAGCAGATGGAACCAGATTGAAACAGAATTAAGCAGAGACAAACAGAGTTAAACAGACTGAAACAGAGGCAAACAGCTTCAAACAGAGTTAATCAGAATTAAACAGAGGAAAATAGAGTTACACAGAGTTAAACAGAGGTAAGCAGAGGCAAACAGAGTTAAACAGACTTAAAAAGAGGCAAACAGAGGCACACAGGGTTAAACAGAGGCAAAGAGAGGCAAACAGAGTTAAACAGAGTTATACAGAAGCTTACATAGACAAACCGAGTTAAATAGAGTTAAACAGAGGCGAAAAGTGTTACACAGATTTAAACAGAGGGAAACAGAGTTAAACAGATTGAAACAGAGTCAAACAGAGTTAAACAGAGTTAAACAGAGGGAAAAACAGTTAAACAGAGGCAAAAAGAGTTAAAGAGAGTTAAACAGAGGGAAACAGAGTTAAACAGTGTTAAACAGAGGAAACAGGTTTAAGCAGAGTTAAACAGAGGAAAACAGAGTTACACAGAGTAAAACAGTGGCATAAAGAGTTAAACAGAGGGGAAACAGAGTTAAACAGAGGAAAACAGAATTACACAGAGTTAAACAGAGGCAAAGAGAGGCAAACAGATTTAACAGACTTAAACAGAGGCATAAAGAGGCAAACAGGTTTAAACAGAGGCAAACAGAGTTAAACAGAGTTAAAGAGAGGCAAACAGAGTTAAACAGAGTTAAACAGAGGTAAACAGAGTCAAACAGAGGCAAAAGAGGCAAACAGAGTTAATCAGTTAAACAGAGGCAAACAGAGGCAAACAGAGTTAAACAGACTTATTCAGAGGCATAAAGGGGCAAACAGGGTAAAACAGAGGCAAACAGAGTTAAACAGAGTTAAAGGGAGGCCAACAGAGTTAAACAGAGTTAAACAGAAGTAAACAGAGGTTAAACCAGAGTTAAAGAGAGGCAAACAGAGTTAAACAGAGTTAAACAGAAGTAAACAGAATCAAACAGAGGCAAACAGAGGCAAACAGAGTTAATCAGAGTTAAACAGAGGCAAACAGAGGCAAACAGATTGAAACAGAGTTAAACAGAGGCAAATAGAGTTAAACAGAGGCAAAAAGAGTTAAAGAGAGTTAAACAGATGGAACCAGATTGAAACAGAATTAAGCAGAGACAAACAGAGTTAAACAGACTGAAACAGAGGCAAACAGCTTCAAACAGAGTTAATCAGAATTAAACAGAGGAAAACAGAGTTACACAGAGTTAAACAGAGGTAAGCAGAGGCAAACAGAGTTAAACAGACTTAAAAAGAGGCAAACAGAGGCACACAGGGTTA
>JANJGN010002243.1:0-80395 GCA_026770705.1 Isurus oxyrinchus
ATAGTCTCGGGGGGTTCAGGGGGGGTCGGGTGGTTGGGGGGTGTGTTTAGGGACAGAGTCACGGGAGGGTCGGGGGGGTCGGAGGTCGGGTGGCGGGTTTAGGGACATAGTCTCGGGGGGGGTCGGGGGGTCGGGTGGCGGTTTTGGGGACATAGTCTCGTGGGTGTCAGGGGTCAGTTGGCGGGTTTGGGGACATAGTCTCAGGGCGGGTCGGTGGGGTTGGTGGTTGGGTGGCGGGATCAGGGACAAATTCCCGGGGGGGTCGGTGGGGTCGGTTGGCCAGTGTGGGGGACATAGTCACGGGGGGTGTCGGGGGGGTCGGGTGGTCGGGGGTGGCGGGTTTAGGGACATAGTCTCGGAGGGGGTCAGGGGGGGTCGGGTGGTCGGGTGGTGTGTTTAGGGACAGAGTCACGGGGGGGTCAGAGGGGTCGGGTGGAGGGTTTGGGGACTTAGTCTCGGGGGGGTCGGGGGGGTCGGGTGGAGGGTTTGGGGACAGAGTCTTGGGGGGAGTCGGAGGGGTCGGTGGTCGGGTGGCAGGTTTAGGAACAGAGTCTCGGGGGGGGCCGGGGTGGTCGGGGGTCGGTTGGCGGGTTTGGGGAAATAGTCTCGGAGGGTCGGGGGTCGGGTGGCACGTTTGGGGACATAGTCGCGGGGTGGGTCGGGGGTCGGGGTGGCGGGTTTGGAGACAAAGTCTCGGGGGGTCGGGGGTCGGGTGGCGGGTTTGGGGACATATTCTCAGCGAGGGTCGGGGGTCGGGTGGTGGGGTTTGGGGGACATAGTCTCGGGGGGTCGGTGGGGGTCGGTTGTCGGATGGCGGGTTTGGGGACATAGTCTCGGGGGGGTCGGGGGGTCGTGGGGCGGGTGGCAAATTTGGGGACATAGTCTCAGGGGTGGTCAGGGGGGTCGGCGGTCGGGTGGCGGATTTGGGGACATAGTCTCGGGTGGGTCGGGGGGGTCGGAGGTCGGGTGGCGGGTTTGGGGACATAGTCTCGGGGGGGTCGGGGGGGTTTGGTTGGCGGGTTTGGGGACATAGTCTCGGGGGGGGTCGGGTGGCGGGTTTGGGGACCTAGTCCGGGGGGGTCGGCGGTCGGGTGGCGGGTTTGGGGACATAGTCTCTTGGGGGGTCGGGGGGGGTCGGTGGTCAGGTGGCGCGTTTAGGGACATAGTCTCTGGGGGGTCGGGGGGGTCGGGGGTCGTGTGGCGGGTTTGGGGACATAGTCTTGGGGGTGTCGGGGGTCGGGGTGGTGGGTTTGGGGACATAGTCTCGGGGTGGGTCAGGGGTCAGGGGCGGGTTTGATGACATGGTCTCGGGGGGAGTCGGGGGTCGGGTGGCGGGTTTGGGGACATAGTCTCGGGGGGGTCTGGGGGGGTCGGTGGTCGGGTGGCAGGTTTGGGGACATAGTCTCGGGGGGGTCAGGGGGGGTCGGCGGTCGGGTGGCGGATTTGGGGACATAGTCTCGGGTGGGTCGGGGGGGTCGGAGGTCGGTTGGCGGGTTTGGGGACATAGTCTCGGGGGGGTCGGGGGGGTCGGGGGTCGTGTGGCGGGTTTGGAGACATAGTCTCGGGGGGAGTCGGGGGGTCGGGGGTCGGGTGGCGGGTTTGGAGACATAGTCTCGGGGGGGTCGGGGGGGTCAGGTGGCGTGTTTGGGGACATAGTCTCGGGGGGATCAGGGGGCTCGGGGGTCGAGTGGCGGGTTTTGGGAACATAGTCTCGGGAGGGGTCGGGAGGGTCGGGTGGCGGGTTTGGGGACATAGTCTCAGGGGGGGTTCGGGGGGGGTCGGGTGGCAGGTTTGGGGACATAGTCTCGGGGGGGTCGGGGGTCGGGTGGCAGGTTTGGAGACATAGTCTCGGGGGGGTCAGGTGGCGGGTTTGGGGACATAGTCGTGGGGGGTCGGATTTGGGTGGCAGGTTTGGGGACATAGTCTCGCGGGGTTTCGGGGGGGTCAGGCATCTAGTGGTGGGTTTGGGGGATATAGTCTCGGGGGGGTCGGGGCGGTTGGGGGTCGGGTGGCGGGTTTGGGGACATAGTCTCGGGGGGGTCGGGGGTGTCGTGGGGCGGGGTGACGGGTTTGGGGACATAGTCTCGGGGGAGTCAGGGGGGTCGGAGGTCGGGTGGCGGGTTTGGGGACATAGTCTCGGGGGTCGGGGGTGTCGGTTGGCGAGTTTGGGGTCATAGTCTCGGGGTGGTCGGGGGTCGGTTGGCGTGTTTGGGGACATAGTCCCCGGGGGGGGGGGGTCGGGGGGTTCGGTGGTTGGTTGGCGGGTTTGGGAACACAGTCTCTTGGGGGGTCGGGTGGGTCACTGGTCGGGGTGGCGGGTTTAGGTACATAGTCTCAGGGGGGTCGGGGGGTTCGGAGGTCGGGGTGGCGGGTTTGGGGGCATAGTCTTGGGGGTGTCGGGGGTGGGGTGGTGGGTTTGGGGACATAGTCTCGGGTGGGTCGGGGGGGTCGGAGGTCGGTTGGCGGGTTTGGGGACATAGTCTCGGGGGGGTCGGGGGGGTCGGGGGTCGTGTGGCGGGTTTGGAGACATAGTCTCGGGGGGAGTCGGGGGGTCGGGGGTCGGGTGGCGGGTTTGGAGACATAGTCTCGGGGGGGTCGGGGGGGTCAGGTGGCGTGTTTGGGGACATAGTCTCGGGGGGATCAGGGGGCTCGGGGGTCGAGTGGCGGGTTTGGGAACATAGTCTCGGGAGGGGTCGGGAGGGTCGGGGTGGCGGGTTTGGGGACATAGTCTCAGGGGGGTTCGGGGGGGTCGGGGTGGCAGGTTTGGGGACATAGTCTCGGGGGGGTCGGGGGTCGGGTGGCAGGTTTGGAGACATAGTCTCGGGGGGGGTCAGGTGGCGGGTTTGGGGACATAGTCGTGGGGGGTCGGATTTGGGTGGCAGGTTTGGGGACATAGTCTCGCGGGGTTTCGGGGGGGTCAGGCATCTAGTGGTGGGTTTGGGGATATAGTCTCGGGGGGGTCGGGGCGGTTGGGGGTCGGGTGGCGGGTTTGGGGACATAGTCTCGGGGGGGGTCGGGGGTGTCGTGGGGCGGGTGACGGGTTTGGGGACATAGTCTCGGGGGAGTCAGGGGGGTCGGAGGTCGGGGGTGGCGGGTTTGGGGACATAGTCTCGGGGGTCGGGGGTGTCGGTTGGCGAGTTTGGGGTCATAGTCTCGGGGTGGTCGGGGGTCGGTTGGCGTGTTTGGGGACATAGTCCCGGGGGGGGGGGGTCGGGGGGTTCGGTGGTTGGTTGGCGGGTTTGGGAACACAGTCTCTTGGGGGGTCGGGTGGGTCACTGGTCGGGTGGCGGGTTTAGGTACATAGTCTCAGGGGGGTCGGGGGGTTCGGAGGTCGGGGTGGCGGGTTTGGGGGCATAGTCTTGGGGGTGTCGGGGGTGGGGTGGTGGGTTTGGGGACATAGTCTCGGGGTGGTTCGAGGGTCGGGTGGCGGGTTTGTGGACATAGACTCGGGGGGAGTCGGAGGGGGTCGGAGGTCGGGTGGCGAGTTTGGGTACAAAGTCTCGGGGGGTTCAGGGGGGTCGGGGGTCAGGTGGCGGGTTTGGGGACAAAGTCTCGGGGGGGTCAGAGGGCTTGGGGGGTCGGGGTGGCGGGTTTGGGGACATAGTCTCGGGGGGGTCGGGGGTCGTGTGGCGGGTTTGGGAACCTAGTCTCGGGGGGTCGGGTTTGGGGACAGAGTCTCGGGGTGGGTCGAGGTTCGGTTGGTAGGTTTGAGGACATAGTCTAGGGGGGAGTCAGGGGGGTCGGGGGTCGGGTGGCGGGTTTGGGAACATAGTCTCGGGGGGGGTCGGGGGTCGGGTTTGGGGGACATAGTCTCTGCGGGTGTCGGGGGTCGGGTGGTGGGTTTGGGGACATAGTCACGGGGGGGTCGGGGGGGTCGGTGGTCGGGGTGGCGGGCTCAGGGACATAGTCTCGGGGGGGTCGGAGGGGTCGGGTGGTACGTTTCGGGACATAGTCTTGGGGGGAGTCGGAGGGGGTCGGTGGTCGGGGTGGCAGGTTTAGGAACAGAGTCTCGGGGGGGCTGGGGTGGTCGGGGGTCGGTTGGCGGGGTTTGGGGAAATAGTCTTGGGGGGGTCGGGGGTCTGGTGGCGCGTTTGGGGGACATAGTCGCGGGGTGGGTCGGGGATCGGGTGGCGGGTTTGGAGACAAAGTCTCAGGGGGTCGGGGGTCGGGTGGCGGGTTTGGGGACATATTCTCAGCGAGGGTCGGGGGTCAGGTGGCGGGTTTGGGGACATAGTATCGGGGGGATCGGGGGGGTCGGGTGGCGGGTTTGGGGACATAGTCTCGTGGGGTTCGGGGCGGTTGGTGGTTGGGTGGCGGGTTTTGGGACAAAGTCTCGGGGGGGTCAGGGGGGTCGTGGGTCGGGGGGGGGGTTTGGGGACATACACTCGGGGGGGGTCGGGGGTCGGGTGGCGGGTTTGGGGACATAGTTTCGGGGGGGGTCGGTTGGCAGGTTTGGGGACATAGTCTCGGGTGGGGTCGGGGGTCGGGTGGCGGGTTTGGGGACAAATTCCCGGGGGCTCGGTGGGGTCGGTTGGCCAGTGTGGGGACATAGTCACGGGGGGTGTCGGGGGGGTCGGTGGTCGGGTGGCGGGTTTAGGGACATAGTCTCGGGGGGGTCAGGGGGGGGTCGGGTGGTCGGGGGGGTGTGTTTAGGGACAGAGTCACGGGGGGGTCGGGGGGGTCGGAGGTCGGGTGGCGGGTTTAGGGACATAGTCTCGGGGGGGTCGGGGGGTCGGGGGTGGCGGTTTTGGGGACATAGTCTCGTGGGTGTCAGGGGTCAGTTGGCGGGTTTGGGGACATAGTCTCAGGGCGGGTCGGTGGGGTCGGTGGTTGGGTGGCGGGATCAGGGACAAATTCCCGGGGGGGTCGGTGGGGTCGGTTGGCCAGTGTGGGGACATAGTCACGGGGGGTGTCGGGGGGGTCGGTGGTCGGGTGGCGGGTTTAGGGACATAGTCTCGGAAGGGTCAGGGGGAGTCGGGTGGTCGGGTGGTGTGTTTAGGGACAGAGTCACGGGGGGGTCAGAGGGGTCGGGTGGAGGGTTTGGGGACTTAGTCTCGGGGGGGTCGGGGGGGTCGGGTGGAGGGTTTGGGGACAGAGTCTTGGGGGGAGTCGGAGGGGTCGGTGGTCGGGTGGCAGGTTTAGGAACAGAGTCTCGGGGGGGCCGGGGTGGTCGGGGTCGGTTGGCGGGTTTGGGGTCTCGGGGGGTCGGGGGTCGGGTGGCACGTTTGGGGACATATTCTCAGCGAGGGTCGGGGGTCGGGTGGTGGGTTTGGGGACATAGTCTCGGGGGGTCGGTGGGGTCGGTTGTCGGATGGCGGGTTTGGGGACATAGTCTCGGGGGGGTCGGGTGGTCGTGGGGCGGGTGGCAAATTTGGGGACATAGTCTCAGGGGTGGTCAGGGGGGTCGGCGGTCGGGTGGCGGATTTGGGGACATAGTCTCGGGTGGGTCAGGGGGGTCGGAGGTCGGGTGGCGGGTTTGGGGACATAGTCTCGGGGGGGGTCGGGGGGTTTGGTTGGCGGGTTTGGGGACATAGTCTCGGGGGGGGTCGGGGTGGCGGGTTTGGGGACCTAGTCCGGGGGGGTCGGCGGTCGGGGTGGCGGGTTTGGGGACATAGTCTCTTGGGGGGTCGGGGGGGTCGGTGGTCAGGTGGCGCGTTTAGGGACATAGTCTCTGGGGGGTCGGGGGGGTCGGGGGTCGTGTGGCGGGTTTGGGGACATAGTCTTGGGGGTGTCGGGGGTCGGGTGGTGGGTTTGGGGACATAGTCTCGGGGTGGGTCAGGGGTCAGGGGCGGGTTTGATGACATGGTCTCGGGGGGAGTCGGGGGTCGGGTGGCGGGTTTGGGGACATAGTCTCGGGGGGGTCTGGGGGGGTCGGTGGTCGGGTGGCAGGTTTGGGGACATAGTCTCGGGAGGGCTCTGGGTGGTCGGGGTTCGGGTGGCGGATTTGGGGACATAGTCTCGGGGGGGGTCAGGGGGGTCGGCGGTCGGGTGGCGGATTTGGGGACATAGTCTCGGGTGGGTCGGGGGGGTCGGAGGTCGGGGTGGCGGGTTTGGGGACATAGTCTCGGGGGGGTCGGTGGGGGTCGGGGGTCGTGTGGCGGGTTTGGAGACATAGTCTCGTGGGGAGTCGGGGGGTCGGGGGTCGGGTGGCGGGTTTGGAGACATAGTCTCGGGGGGGTCAGGTGGCGTGTTTGGGGACATAGTCTCGGGGGGATCAGGGGGCTCGGGGGGTCGAGTGGCGGGTTTGGGAACATAGTCTCGGGAGGGGTCGGGAGGGTCGGGTGGCGGGTTTGGGGACATAGTCTCAGGGGGGTTCGGGGGGGTCGGGTGGCAGGTTTGGGGACATAGTCTCGGGGGGGTCGGGGGTCGGGTGGCAGGTTTGGAGACATAGTCTGGGGGGGGTCAGGTGGCGGGGTTTGGGGACATAGTCGTGGGGGGGTCGGAATTGGGTGGCAGGTTTGGGGACATAGTCTCGCGGGGTTTCGGGGGGGTCAGGGATCTAGTGGTGGGTTTGGGGATATAGTCTCGGGGGGGTCGGGGTGGTTGGGGGTCGGGTGGCGGGTTTGGGGACATAGTCTCGGGGGGGGTCGGGGGGTGTCGTGGGGCGGGTGACGGGTTTGGGGACATAGTCTCGGGGGAGTCAGGGGGGTCGGAGGTCGGGTGGCGGGTTTGGGGACATAGTCTCGGGGGTCGGGGGTGTCGGTTGGCGAGTTTGGGGTCATAGTCTCAGGGTGGTCGGGGGTCGGTTGGCGTGTTTGGGGACATAGTCCCGGGGGGGGGGGTGTCGGGGGGTTCGGTGGTCGGTTGGCGGGTTTGGGAACACAGTCTCTTGGGGGGGTCGGGTGGGTCACTGGTCGGGTGGCGGGTTTAGGTACATAGTCTCAGGGGGGTCGGGGGGTTCGGAGGTCGGGGTGGCGGGTTTGGGGGCATAGTCTTGGGTGTGTCGGGGGTGGGGTGGTGGGTTTGGGGACATAGTCTCGGGGTGGTTCGAGGGTCGGGTGGCGGGTTTGTGGACATAGACTCGGGGGGAGTCGGAGGGGGTCAGAGGTCGGGTGGCGAGTTTGGGTACAAAGTCTCGGGGGGTTCAGGGGGGTCGGGGGTCAGGTGGGTTTGGGGACAAAGTCCCGGGGGGATCAGAGGGCTTGGGGGTCGGGTGGCGAGTTTGGGGACATAGTCTCGGGGGGGTCGGGGGTCGTGTGGCGGGTTTGGGAACCTAGTCTCGGGGGGGTCGGGTTTGGGGACAGAGTCTCGGGGTGGGTCGAGGTTCGGGTGGTAGGTTTGAGGACATAGTCTAGGGGGGAGTCAGGGGGGTCGGGGGTCGGGTGGCGGGTTTGGGAACATAGTCTCGGGGGGGTCGGGGGGTTGTGTGGCATGCTTGGGGACAAAGTCTCGGGGGGGTCGGGGGTCGGGTTTGGGGACATAGTCTCTGCGGGTGTCGGGGGTCGGGTGGTGGGTTTGGGGACATAGTCACGGGGGGGTCGGGGGGGTCGGGGGTCGGGTGGCGGGTTTGGGGACATAGTCACGGGGGGGTCGGGGGGGTCGGTGGTCGGGGTGGCGGGTTCAGGGACATAGTATCGGGGGGGGTCGGGGGGGGTCGGGGTGGCGGGTTTGGGGACATAGTCTCGTCGGGGTCGGGGCGGTTGGTGGTTGGGTGGCGGGTTTTGGGACAAAGTCTCGGGGGGTCAGGGGGTCGTGGGTCGGGGGCGAGTTTGGGGACATACACTCGGGGGGGTTGGGGGTCGGGTGGCGGGTTTGGGGACATAGTTTCGGGGGGGGTCGGTTGGCAGGTTTGGGGACATAGTCTCGGGGGGGTCGGGGGTCGGGTGGCGGGTTTGGGGACAAATTCCCGGGGGCTCGGTGGGGTCGGTTGGCCAGTGTGGAGACATAGTCACGGGGGGTGTCGGGGGGGTCGGTGGTCGGGTGGCGGGTTTAGGGACATAGTCTCGGGGGGGTCAGGGGGGGTCGGGTGGTCGGGGGGGTGTGTTTAGGGACAGAGTCACGGGGGGGGGTCGGGGGGGTCGGAGGTCGGGTGGCGGGTTTAGGGACATAGTCTCGGGGGGGTCGGGGGGTCGGGTGGCGGTTTTGGGGACATAGTCTCGTGGGTGTCAGGGGTCAGGTGGCGGGTTTGGGGACATAGTCTCAGGGCGGGTCGGTGGGGTCGGTGGTTGGGTGGCGGGATCAGGGACAAATTCCCGGGGTGGTCGGTGGGGTCGGTTGGCCAGTGTGGGGACATAGTCACGGGGAGTGTCGGGGGGTCGGTGGTCGGGTGGCGGGTTTAGGGACATAGTCTCGGGGGGGTCGGGAGGTCGGGTGGTCGGGTGGTGTGTTTAGGGACAGAGTCACGGGGGGGTCGGGGGGGTCGGAGGGGTCGGGTGGAGGGTTTGGGGACTTAGTCTCGGGGGGGTCGGGGGTGTCGGGTGGCGGGTTTGGGGACAGAGTCTTGGGGGGAGTCGGAGGGGTCGGTGGTCGGGTGGCAGGTTTAGGAACAGAGTCTCGGGGGGGCCGGGGTGGTCAGGGTCGGTTGGCGGGTTTGGGGAAATAGTCTCAGGGGGTCGGGGGTCGGGTGGCACGTTTGGGGACATAGTCACGGGGTGGGTCGTGGGTCGGGTGGCGGGTTTGGAGACAAAGTCTCGGGGGTCGGGGGTCGGGTGGCGGGTTTGGGGACATATTCTCAGCGAGGGTCGGGGGTCGGGTGGTGGGTTTGGGGACATAGTCTCGGGGGGTCGGTGGGGTCGGTTGTCGGGTGGCGGGTTTGGGGACATAGTCTCGGGGCGGTCGGGGGGTCGTGGGGCCGGTGGCAGATTTGGGGACATAGTCTCAGGGGGGGTCAGGGGGGTCGGCGGTCGGGTGGCGGATTTGGGGACATAGTCTCGGGTGGGTCGGGGGGGTCGGAGGTCGGGTGGCGTGTTTAGGGACATAGTCTCGGGGGGGTCAGGGGGGGTCGGGTGGTCGGGGGGTGTGTTTAGGGACAGAGTCACGGGGGGGTCGGGGGGGTCGGAGGTCGGGTGGCGGGTTTAGGGACATAGTCTCGGGGGGGTCGGGGGGTCGGGTGGCGGTTTTGGGGACATAGTCTCGTGGGTGTCAGGGGTCAGGTGGCGGGTTTGGGGACATAGTCTCAGGGCGGGTCGGTGGGGTCGGTGGTTGGGTGGCGGGATCAGGGACAAATTCCCGGGGGGGTCGGTGGGGTCGGTTGGCCAGTGTGGGGACATAGTCACGGGGGGTGTCGGGGGGTCGGTGGTCGGGTGGCGGGTTTAGGGACATAGTCTCGGGGGGGTCGGGAGGTCGGGTGGTCGGGTGGTGTGTTTAGGGACAGAGTCACAGGGGGGTCGGGGGGGTCGGAGGGGTCGGGTGGAGGGTTTGGGGACTTAGTCTCGGGGGGGATCGGGGGGGTCGGGTGGCGGGTTTGGGGACAGAGTCTTGGGGGGAGTCGGAGGGGTCGGTGGTCGGGTGGCAGGTTTAGGAACAGAGTCTCGGGGGGGCCGGGGTGGTCGGGGTCGGTTGGCGGGTTTGGGGAAATAGTCTCGGGGGGTCGGGGGTCGGGTGGCACGTTTGGGGACATAGTCACGGGGTGGGTCGGGGGTCGGGTGGCGGGTTTGGAGACAAAGTCTCGGGGGTCGGGGGTCGGGTGGCGGGTTTGGGGACATATTCTCAGCGAGGGTCGGGGGTCGGGTGGCGTGTTTGGGGACATAGTCTCGGGGGGATCAGGGGGCTCGGGGGTCGAGTGGCGGGTTTGGGAACATAGTCTCGGGAGGGGTCGGGAGGGTCGGGTGGCGGGTTTGGGGACATAGTCTCAGGGGGGTTCGGGGGGGTCGGGTGGCAGGTTTGGGGACATAGTCTCGGGGGGGTCGGGGGGTCGGGTGGCAGGTTTGGAGACATAGTCTCGGGGGGGTCAGGTGGCGGGTTTGGGGACATAGTCGTGGGGGGGTCGGATTTGGGTGGCAGGTTTGGGGACATAGTCTCGCGGGGTTTCGGGGGGGTCAGGGATCTAGTGGTGGGTTTGGGGATATAGTCTCGGGGGGGTCGGGGCGGTTGGGGGTCGGGTGGCGGGTTTGGGGACATAGTCTCGGGGGGGTCGGGGGTGTCGTGGGGCGGGGTGACGGGTTTGGGGACATAGTCTCGGGGGAGTCAGGGGGGTCGGAGGTCGGGTGGCGGGTTTGGGGACATAGTCTCGGGGGTCGGGGGTGTCGGTTGGCGAGTTTGGGGTCATAGTCTCGGGGTGGTCGGGGGTCGGTTGGCGTGTTTGGGGACATAGTCCCGGGGGGGGGGTGTCGGGGGGTTCGGTGGTCGGTTGGCGGGTTTGGGAACACAGTCTCTTGGGGGGTCGGGTGGGTCACTGGTCGGGTGGCGGGTTTAGGTACATAGTCTCAGGGGGGTCGGGGGGTTCGGAAGTCGGGGTGGCGGGTTTGGGGGCATAGTCTTGGGGGTGTCGGGGGTGGGGTGGTGGGTTTGGGGACATAGTCTCGGGGTGGTTCGAGGGTCGGGTGGCGGGTTTGTGGACATAGACTCGGGGGGAGTCGGAGGGGGTCGGAGGTCGGGTGGCGAGTTTGGGTACAAAGTCTCGGGGGGTTCAGGGGGGTCGGGGGTCAGGTGGGTTTGGGGACAAAGTCTCGGGGGAGTCAGAGGGCTTGGGGGTCGGGTGGCGAGTTTGGGGACATAGTCTCGGGGGGGTCGGGGGGTTGTGTGGCATGCTTGGGGACAAAGTCTCGGGGGGGTCGGGGGTCGGGTTTGGGGACATAGTCTCTGCGGGTGTCGGGGGTCGGGTGGTGGGTTTGGGGACATAGTCACGGGGGTGTCGGGGGGGTCGGTGGTCGGGTGGCGGGTTCAGGGACATAGTCTCGGAGGGGGTCAGGGGGGGTCGGGTGGTCGGGTGGTGTGTTTAGGGACAGAGTCACGGGGGGCTCGGGGGGGTCGGGGGGGTCGGGTAGAGGGTTTGGGGACAGAGTCTTGGGGGGAGTCGGAGGGGTCGGTGGTCGGGTGGCAGGTTTAGGAACAGAGTCTTGGGGGGGCTGGGGTGGTCGGGGTCGGTTGGCGGGTTTGGGGAAATAGTCTTGGGGGGGTCGGGGGTCTGGTGGCGCGTTTGGGGACATAGTCACGGGGTGGGTCGGGGATCGGGTGGCGGGTTTAGAGACAAAGTCTCAGGGGGTCGGGGGTTGGGTGGCGGGTTTGGGGACATATTCTCAGCGAGGGTCGGGGGTCAGGTGGCGGGTTTGGGGACATAGTATCGGGGGGGTCGGGGGGGTCGGGTGGCGGGTTTGGGGACATAGTCTCGTGGGGGTCGGGGCGGTTGGTGGTTGGGTGGCGGGTTTTGGGACAAAGTCTCGGGGGGTCAGGGGGTCGTGGGTCGGGGGCGGGTTTGGGGACATACACTCGGGGGGGTCGGGGGGGTCGGGGGTCGGGTGGCGGGTTTGGGGACATAGTTTCGGGGGGGTCGGTTGGCAGGTTTGGGGACATAGTCTCGGGGGGGTCGGGGGTCGGGTGGCGGGTTTGGGGACAAATTCCCGGGGGCTCGGTGGGGTCGGTTGGCCAGTGTGGGGACATAGTCACGGGGGGTGTCGGGGGGGTCGGTGGTCGGGTGGCGGGTTTAGGGACATAGTCTCGGGGGGGTCAGGGGGGGTCGGGTG
The DNA here is from genome assembly GCA_026770705.1 of Isurus oxyrinchus. NCBI lineage: Eukaryota > Metazoa > Chordata > Chondrichthyes > Lamniformes > Lamnidae > Isurus > Isurus oxyrinchus. Next base: position 11,622 of record JANJGN010002243.1, read on the forward strand.
GTCGGGGGGTGTGTTTAGGGACAGAGTCACGGGGGGGGTCGGGGGGGTCGGAGGTCGGGTGGCGGGTTTAGGGACATAGTCTCGGGGGGGTCGGGGGGTCGGGTGGCGGTTTTGGGGACATAGTCTCGTGGGTGTCAGGGGTCAGGTGGCGGGTTTGGGGACATAGTCTCAGGGCGGGTCGGTGGGGTCGGTGGTTGGGTGGCGGGATCAGGGACAAATTCCCGGGGGGGTCGGTGGGGTCGGTTGGCCAGTGTGGAGACATAGTCACGGGAGGTGTCGGGGGGTCGGTGGTCGGGTGGCGGGTTTAGGGACATAGTCTCGGGGGGGTCGGGAGGTCGGGTGGTCGGGTGGTGTGTTTAGGGACAGAGTCACGGGGGGGTCGGGGGGGTCGGAGGGGTCGGGTGGAGGGTTTGGGGACTTAGTCTCGGGGGGGTCGGGGGGGTCGGGTGGCGGGTTTGGGGACAGAGTCTTGGGGGGAGTCGGAGGGGTCGGTGGTCGGGTGGCAGGTTTAGGAACAGAGTCTCGGGGGGGCCGGGGTGGTCGGGGTCGGTTGGCGGGTTTGGGGAAATAGTCTCGGGGGGTCGGGGGTCGGGTGGCACGTTTGGGGACATAGTCACGGGGTGGGTCGTGGGTCGGGTGGCGGGTTTGGAGACAAAGTCTCGGGGGTCGGGGGTCGGGTGGCGGGTTTGGGGACATATTCTCAGCGAGGGTCGGGGGTCAGGTGGTGGGTTTGGGGACATAGTCTCGGGGGGTCGGTGGGGTCGGTTGTCGGGTGGCGGGTTTGGGGACATAGTCTCGGGGGGGTCGGGGGGTCGTGGGGCCGGTGGCAGATTTGGGGACATAGTCTCAGGGGGGGTCAGGGGGGTCGGCGGTCGGGTGGCGGATTTGGGGACATAGTCTCGGGTGGGTCGGGGGGGTCGGAGGTCGGGGTGGCGGGTTTAGGGACATAGTCTCGGGGGGGTCAGGGGGGGTCGGGTGGTCGGGGGGTGTGTTTAGGGACAGAGTCACGGGGGGGTCGGGGGGGTCGGAGGTCGGGGTGGCGGGTTTAGGGACATAGTCTCGGGGGGGTCGGGGGGTCGGGTGGCGGTTTTGGGGACATAGTCTCGTGGGTGTCAGGGGTCAGTTGGCGGGTTTGGGGACATAGTCTCAGGGCGGGTCGGTGGGGTCGGTGGTTGGGTGGCGGGATCAGGGACAAATTCCCGGGGGGGTCGGTGGGGTCGGTTGGCCAGTGTGGGGACATAGTCACGGGGGGTGTCGGGGGGTCGGTGGTCGGGTGGCGGGTTTAGGGACATAGTCTCGGGGGGGTCGGGAGGTCGGGTGGTCGGGTGGTGTGTTTAGGGACAGAGTCACAGGGGGGTCGGGGGGGTCGGAGGGGTCGGGTGGAGGGTTTGGGGACTTAGTCTCGGGGGGGATCGGGGGGGTCGGGGTGGCGGGTTTGGGGACAGAGTCTTGGGGGGAGTCGGAGGGGTCGGTGGTCGGGTGGCAGGTTTAGGAACAGAGTCTCGGGGGGGCCGGGGTGGTCGGGGTCGGTTGGCGGGTTTGGGGAAATAGTCTCGGGGGGTCGGGGGTCGGGTGGCACGTTTGGGGACATAGTCACGGGGTGGGTCGGGGGTCGGGTGGCGGGTTTGGAGACAAAGTCTCGGGGGTCGGGGGTCGGGGTGGCGGGTTTGGGGACATATTCTCAGCGAGGGTCGGGGGTCGGGTGGTGGGTTTGGGGACATAGTCTCGGGGGGTCGGTGGGGTCGGTTGTCGGGTGGCGGGTTTGGGGACATAGTCACGGGGGGGTCGGGGGGTCGTGGGGCGGGTGGCAGATTTGGGGACATAGTCTCAGGGGGGGTCAGGGGGGTCGGCGGTCGGGTGGCGGATTTGGGGACATAGTCTCGGGTGGGTCGGGGGGGTCGGAGGTTGGTTGGCGGTTTTGGGGACATAGTCTCGGGGGGGTCGGGTGGCGGGTTTGGGGACCTAGTCCGGGGGGGTCGGCGGTCGGGTGGCGGGTTTGGGGACATAGTCTCTTGGGGGGTCGGGGGGGTCGGTGGCGCGTTTAGGGACATAGTCTCTGGGGGGTCGGGGGTTCGGCGGTCGTGTGGCGGGTTTGGGGACATAGTCTTGGGGGTGTCGGGGGTCGGGTGGTGGGTTTGGGGACATAGTCTCGGGGTGGGTCAGGGGTCAGGGGCGGGTTTGATGACATGGTCTCGGGGGGAGTCGGGGGGTGTCGGGGGTCGGGTGGCGGGTTTGGGGACATAGTCTCGGGAGTGTCTGGGGGGGTCAGGTGGCATGTTTGAGGACATAGTCTCGGGGGGCGGCGGGGGTCGGGTGGCAGGTTTGGGGACATAGTCTCTGGGGGGGGTCGGGGGGTTCGGTGGTCGGGTGGCAGGTTTGGGGACATAGTCTCGGGAGGGCTCTGGGTGGTCGGGGTTCGGGTGACGGATTTGGGGACATAGTCTCGGGGGGGTCAGGGGGGTCGGCGGTCGGGTGGCGGATTTGGTGACATAGTCTCGGGTGGGTCGGGGGGGGTCGGAGGTCGGGTGGCGGGTTTGGGGACATAGTCTCGGGGGTGTCGGGGGGTTCGGTAGGCGGGTTTGGGGACATAGTCTCGGGGAGGTCGGGGTGGCAGGTTTGGGGACCTAGTCCGGGGGGGTCGGCGGTCAGGTGGCGGGTTTAGGGACATAGTCTCTGGGGGGTCGGGGGGGGTCGGGGGTCATGTGGCGGGTTTGGGGACATAGTCTTGGGGGTGTCGGGGGTCGGGTGGTGGGTTTGGGGACATAGTCTCGGGGTGGGTCAGGGGTCGGGTGGCGGGTTTGATGACATAGTCTCGGGGGGAGTCGGGGGGGTCGGGGGTCGGGTGGCGGGTTTGGGGACATAGTCTCGGGGGGTCGGGGGGGGGTCAGGTGGCAGGTTTGGGGACATAGTCTCTGAGGGGGTCGGGGTGTTCGGGGGTCGGGTGGCAGGTTTGGGGACATAGTCTCGGGAGGGCTCTGAGTGGTCGGGGTTCAGGTGGCGGGTTTGGGGACATAGTCTCGTTGGGGTTGGGCGTGTCGGTGGTCGGGTGCCGGGTTTAGGGACCTCGTCTCGGGGGTGGGTCAGGGGGTCGGGTGGCGGGTTTGGGGACATAGTCTCGGGGGGGTCAGGGGGTTCGGGGGTCGGGTGGCGGGTTTGTGGCCATAGTCTCGAGGTGGTCGGGAGAATCGGGGGTTGGGTGGCGGGTTTGGCAGCATAGTCTCGGGGGGTCGGGTGGCGGGTTTGGGGACATAGTCTCGGGGGGGTCGGCGGTCGGGTGGCGGGTTTAGGGACATAGTCTCGGGGGTGTCGGGGGGTCGGGTGTCGGGTGGCGGGTTAAGGAACATCATCTCGGGGGGGGTCGGGTGGCGGGTTTCGGGTGGTGTGTTTGGGGACATAGTCTCGGGGGGGTCAGGGGTCAGGTGGCGGGTTTGGGGACAGATTCGGGGTGGGTCGGGGTTCGGGTGGTGTGTTTGGGGACATAGTCTCGGGGGGGGTCAGGGGTCGGGTGGCGGGTTTGGGGACAGTCTCGGGGTGGGTCGGGGTTCGGGTGGTGTGTTTGGGGACATAGTCTCGGGGGGGTCTGGGGAGTCGGTGTTCGGGTGGCGGGTTTGCGGACAAAGTCTAGGGGGGGTCGGGTGGGTCGGGTTCGGGTGGCGGGTTTGGGGAAATAGTCTCGGGAGGGGTCGGGGGGGTCGGGTGGCGGGTTTGGGGACATGGTCTCAGGCGGGTCGGGAGTCGGGTTGGCGGGATTGTGGACGTAGTCTCAGGGGGGGTCGGGTGGCGGCTTTGGGGACATAGTCTCAGGGGGGTTCGGGGGGGTCGGGGGTCGCGTGGCATGTTTGGGGACATAGTTTCGGGGGGGTCGGTGGTCAGGTGGCTGGTTTAGGGACATAGACTCGGGGGTGTCGGGGGTCGGGTGGCGGGTTATGGGACATAGTCTCGGGGGGGTCGGGGGTCGGGTTTGGGGACAGTCTCGGGGTGGGTCGGTGTTCGGTTGGTGTGTTTGGGGACATAGTCTCGGGGGAGGTCGAGGGAGTCGGTGGTCGGGTGGCGAGTTTGCGGACAGAGTCTTGGCGGGTTTCGTGGGGGTTGGGGTCGGGTGGCTGGTTTGGGGACAAAGTCTAGGGGGGTCGGGTGGGTCGGGTTCAGGTCGCGGGTTTGGGGACATAGTCTCAGAGTGGTTTGGGGGGGTCGGGTGTCGGGTGGCGGGTTTGGGGACATAGTCTCGGGGGGGGTCGGTGGTCAGGTGGCGGGTTTGGGTACATAGTCTCACGGGGTTTCAGGGGGGGTCGGGAATCTAGTGGCGGGTTTGGGGACATAGTCTCGGGGGGGTCGCAGGTCGGGTGGCGGGTTTGGGGACATAGTCTCGGGTGGGTCGGGGGGGTCGGAGGTCGGCTGGCGGGTTTGGGGACATAGTCTCGGGGGGGTCGGGGGGTTTGGTTGGCGGGTTTGGGGACATAGTCTCGGGGGGGTCGGGGGTCGGTTTGGGGACATAGTCTCTGCGGGTGTCGGGGGTCGGGTGGTGGGTTTGGGGACATAGTCACGGGGGGGTCGGGGGGGTCGGTGGTCGGGTGGCAGGTTTAGGAACAGAGTCTCGGGGGGGCTGGGGTGGTCGGGGTTGGTTGGCGGGTTTGGGGAAATAGTCTTGGGGGGGTCGGGGGTCGGGTGGCGCGTTTGGGGACATAGTCGCGGGGTGGGTCGGGGATCGGGTGGCGGGTTTGGAGACAAAGTCTCAGGGGGTTGGGGGTTGGGTGGCGGGTTTGGGGACATATTCTCAGCGAGGGTCGGGGGTCAGGTGGCGGGTTTGGGGACATAGTATCGGGGGGGTCGGGGGGGTCGGGTGGCGGGTTTGGGGACATAGTCTCGTGGGGGTCGGGGCGGTTGGTGGTTGGGTGGCGGGTTTTGGGACAAAGTCTCGGGGGGTCAGGGGGTCGTGGGTCGGGGGTGGGTTTGGGGAGATACACTCGGGGGGGTCGGGGGGGTCGGGGGTCGGGTGGCGGGTTTGGGGACATAGTTTCGGGGGGGTCGGTTGGCAGGTTTGGGGACATAGTCTCGGGGGGGTCGGTGGTCGGGTGGCGGGTTTAGGGACATAGTCTCGGGGGGGTCAGGGGGGGTCGGGTGGTCGGGGGGTGTGTTTAGGGACAGAGTCACGGGGGGGTCGGGGGGGTCGGAGGTCGGGTGGCGGGTTTAGGGACATAGTCTCGGGGGGGTCGGGGGGTCGGGTGGCGGTTTTGGGGACATAGTCTCGTGGGTGTCAGGGGTCAGTTGGCGGGTTTGGGGACATAGTCTCAGGGCGGGTCGGTGGGGTCGGTGGTGGGTGGCGGGATCAGGGACAAATTCCCGGGGGGGTCGGTGGGGTCGGTTGGCCAGTGTGGGGACATAGTCACGGGGGGTGTCGGGGGGTCGGTGGTCGGGTGGCGGGTTTAGGGACATAGTCTCGGGGGGGTCAGGGGGGGTCGGGTGGTCGGGTTGTGTGTTTAGGGACAGAGTCACGGGGGGCTCGGGGGGGTCGGGGGGGTCGGGGTGGCGGGTTTGGGGACAGAGTCTTGGGGGGAGTCGGAGGGGTCGGTGGTCGGGTGGCAGGTTTAGGAACAGAGTCTCGGGGGGGCCGGGGTGGTCGGGGTCGGTTGGCGGGTTTGGGGAAATAGTCTCGGGGGGTCGGGGGTCGGGTGGCACGTTTGGGGACATAGTCGCGGGGTGGGTCGGGGGCTCGGGTGGCGGGTTTGGAGACAAAGTCTCGGGGGGTCTGGGGTCGGGTGGCGGGTTTGGGGACATATTCTCAGCGAGGGTCGGGGGTCGGGTGGTGGGTTTGGGGACATAGTCTCGGGGGGTCGGTGGGGTCGGTTGTCGGGTGGCGGGTTTGGGGACATAGTCTCTGGGGGGTCGGGGGGTCGGGGGTCGTGTGGCGGGTTTGGGGACATAGTCTTGGGGGTGTCGGGGGTCGGGTGGCGGGTTTGGGGACATAGTCTCGGGGTGGGTCAGGGGTCAGGGGCGGGTTTGATGACATGGTCTCGGGGGGAGTCGGGGGGTGTCGGGGGTCGGGTGGTGGGTTTGGGGACATAGTCTCGGGAGGGCTCTGGGTGGTCGGGGTTCGGGTGGCGGATTTGGGGACATAGTCTCGGGGGGGTCAGGGGGGGTCGGCGGTCGGGTGGCGGATTTGGGGACATAGTCTCGGGTGGGTCGGGGGGGTCGGAGGTCGGGTGGCGGGTTTGGGGACATAGTCTCGGGGGTGTCGGGGGGTTCGGTAGGCGGGTTTGGGGACATAGTCTTGGGGGGGTCGGGGTGGCAGGTTTGGGGACCTAGTCCGGGTGGGGGTCGGCGGTCAGGTGGCGGGTTTAGGGACATAGTCTCTGGGGGGTCGGGGGTCATGTGGCGGGTTTGGGGACATAGTCTTGGGGGTGTCGGGGGTCGGGTGGTGGGTTTGGGGACGTAGTCTCGGGGTGGGTCAGGGGTCGGGTGGCGGGTTTGATGACATAGTCTCGGGGGGAGTCGGGGGGGTCGGGGGTCGGGGTGGCGGGTTTGGGGACATAGTCTCGGGGGGGTCGGGGGGGGTCAGGTGGCGTGTTTGGGGACATAGTCTCGGGGGACGGCAGGGGTCGGGTGGCAGGTTTGGGGACATAGTCTCTGGGGGGGTCGGAGTGTTCGGGGGTCGGGTGGCAGGTTTGGGGACATAGTCTCGGGAGGGCTCTGGGTGGTCGGGGTTCAGGTGGCGGGTTTGGGGACATAGTCTCGTTGGGGTTGGGCGTGTCGGTGGTCGGGTGCCGGGTTTAGGGACATCGTCTCGGGGGTGGGTCAGGGGGTCGGGTGGCGGGTTTGGGGACATAGTCTCGGGGGGGTCAGGGGGTTTGGGGGTCGGGTAGCGGGTTTGGGGCCATAGTCTCGAGGTGGTCGGGAGAATCGGGGGTTGGGTGGCGGGTTTGGCAGCATAGTCTCGGGGGGTCGGGTGGCGGGTTTGGGGACATAGTCTCGGGGGGGTCGGCGGTCGGGTGGCGGGTTTAGGGACATCATCACGGGGGGGGTCGGGTCGCGGGTTTGGGGACAGTCTCGGGGTGGGTCGGGTTTCGGGTGGTGTGTTTGGGGACATAGTCTCGGGGGGGGTCAGGGGTCGGGTGGCGGGTTTGGGGACAGATTCGGGGTGGGTCGGGGTTCGGGTGGTGTGTTTGGGGACATAGTCTCGGGGGGGGTCAGGGGTCGGGTGGCGGGTTTGGGGACAGTCTCGGGGTGGGTCGGGGTTCGGGTGGTGTGTTTGGGGACATAGTCTCGGGGGGGTCGGGGGAGTCGGTGTTCGGGTGGCGGGTTTGCGGACAAAGTCTAGGGGGGGTCGGGTGGGTCGGGTTCGGGTGGCGGGTTTGGGGACATAGTCTCGGGAGGAGTCGGGGGGGTCGGGTGGCGGGTTTGGGGACATGGTCTCAGGCGGGTCGGGAGTCGGGTTGGCGGGATTGTGGACGTAGTCTCGGGGGTGTCGGGTGGCGGCTTTGGGGACATAGTCTCAGGGGGGTTCGGGGGGGTCGGGGGTCGCGTGGCATGTTTGGGGACATAGTTTCGGGGGGGTCGGTGGTCGGGTGGCTGGTTTAGGGACATAGACTCGGGGGTGTCGGGGGTCGGGTGGCGGGTTATGGGACATAGTCTCGGGGGGGTCGGGGGTCGGGTGTCGGGTTTGGGGACAGTCTCGGGGTGGGTCGGTTTCGGGTGGTGTGTTTGGGGACAAAGTCTTGGGGGTGGTCGAGGGAGTCGGTGGTCGGGTGGCGAGTTTGCGGACAGAGTCTTGGCGGGTTTCGTGGGGGTTGGGGTCGGGTGGCTGGTTTGGGGACAAAGTCTAGGGGGGGTCGGGTGGGTCGGGTTCGGGTCGCGGGTTTGGGGACATAGTCTCAGAGTGGTTTGGGGGGGTCGGGTGTCGGGTGGCGGGTTTGGGGACATAGTCTCGGGGGGGGTCGGTGGTCGGGTGGCGGGTTTGGGTACATAGTCTCACGGGGTTTCAGGGGGGGTCGGGAATCTAGTGGCGGGTTTGGGGACATAGTCTCGGGGGGGGTCGCAGGTCGGGTGGCGGGTTTGGGGACATAGTCTCGGGTGGGTCGGGGGGGTCGGAGGTCGGGTGGCGGGTTTGGGGACATAGTCTCGGGGGGTCGGGGGGTTTGGTTGGCGGGTTTGGGGACATAGTCTCGGGGGGGGTCGGGTGGCGGGTTTGGGGACCTAGTCCGGGGGGGGTCGGCGGTTGGGTGGCGGGTTTGGGGACATAGTCTCTTGGGGGGTCGGGGGGGTCGGTGGTCAGGTGGCGCGTTTAGGGACATAGTCTCTGGGGGGTCGGGGGGGTCGGGGGTCGTGTGGCGGGTTTGGGGACATAGTCTTGGGGGGTGTCGGGGGTCGGGTGGTGGGTTTGGGGACATAGTCTCGGGGTGGGTCAGGGGTCAGGGGCGGGTTTGATGACATGGTCTCGGGGGGAGTCGGGGGGTGTCGGGGGTCGGGTGGCGGGTTTGGGGACATAGTCTCGGGGGGGTCTGGGGGGGTCAGGTGGCATGTTTGGGGACATAGTCTCGGGGGGCGGCAGGGGGCGGGTGGCAGGTTTGGGGACATAGTCTCGGGGGGGTCGGGGGATTCGGTGATCGGGTGGCAGGTTTGGGGACATAGTCTCGGGAGGGCTCTGGGTGGTCGGGGTTCGGGTGGCGGATTTGGGGACATAGTCTCGGGGGGGTCAGGGGGGTCGGCGGTCGGGTGGCGGATTTGGGGACATAGTCTCGGGTGGGTCGGGGGGGTCGGAGGTCGGGTGGCGGGTTTGGGGACATAGTCTCGGGGAGGTCGGGTGGCAGGTTTGGGGACCTAGTCCGGGGGGGTCGGCGGTCAGGTGGCGGGTTTAGGGACATAGTCTCTGGGTGGTCGGGGGGGTCAGGGGTCATGTGGCGGGTTTGGGGACATAGTCTTGGGGGTGTCGGGGGTCGGGTGGTGGGTTTGGGGACGTAGTCTCGGGGTGGGTCAGGGGTCGGGTGGCGGGTTTGATGACATAGTCTCGGGGGGAGTCGGGGGGGTCGGGGGTCGGGTGGCGGGTTTGGGGACATAGTCTCGGGGGGGCGGCGGGGGTCGGGTGGCAGGTTTGGGGACATAGTCTCGGGAGGGCTCTGGGTGGTCGGGGTTCAGGTGGCGGGTTTGGGGACATAGTCTCGTTGGGGTTGGGCGTGTCGGTGATCGGGTGCCGGGTTTAGGGACATCGTCTCGGGGGTGGGTCAGGGGGTCGGGTGGCGGGTTTGGGGACATAGTCTCGGGGGGGTCAGGGGGTTCGGGGGTCGGGTGGCGGGTTTGGGGACATAGTCTCGGGGGGGTCAGGGGGTTCGGGGGTCGGGTGGCGGGTTTGGGGCCATAGTCTCGAGGTGGTCGGGAGAATCGGGGGTTGGGTGGCGGGTTTGGCAGCATAGTCTCGGGGGGGTCGGCGGTCGGGTGGCGGGTTTAGGGACATAGTCTCGGGGGTGTCGGGGGGGTCGGGTGTCGGGTGGCGGGTTAAGGAACATCGTCTCGGTGGGGGTCGGGTGGCGGGTTTGGGGACAGTCTCGGGGTGGGTCGGGTTTCGGGTGGTGTGTTTGGGGACATAGTCTCGGGGGGGGTCAGGGGTCGGGTGGCGGGTTTTGGGACAGTCTCGGGGTGGGTCGGGGTTCGGGTGGCGGGTTTGGGGACCTAGTCCGGGGGGGGTCGGGGGTCGGGTGGCGGGTTTGGGGACATAGTTTCTTTGGGGGTCGGGGAGGTCGGGGGGGTCGGTGGCTGGGGTGGCGGGTTTAGGGACATAGTCTCTGGGGGGTCAGGGTGGTCGGGGGGTCCGTGTGGCGGGTTTGGGGACATAGTCTTGGGGGTGTCGGGGGTCGGGTGGCGGGTTTGGGGACATAGTCTCGGGGTGGGTCAGGGGTCAGGGGCGGGTTTGATGACATGGTCTCGGGGGGAGTCGGGGGGTGTCGGGGGTCGGGTGGTGGGTTTGGGGACATAGTCTCGGGAGGGCTCTGGGTGGTCGGGGTTCGGGTGGCGGATTTGGGGACATAGTCTCGGGGGGGTCAGGGGGGTCGGCGGTCGGGTGGCGGATTTGGGGACATAGTCTCGGGTGGGTCGGGGGGGTCGGAGGTCGGGTGGCGGGTTTGGGGACATAGTCTCGGGGGTGTCGGGGGGTTCGGTAGGCGGGTTTGGGGACATAGTCTTGGGGGGGTCGGGGTGGCAGGTTTGGGGACCTAGTCCGGGGGGGTCGGCGGTCAGGTGGCGGGTTTAGGGACATAGTCTCTGGGGGGTCGGGGGTCATGTGGCGGGTTTGGGGACATAGTCTTGGGGGTGTCGGGGGTCGGGTGGTGGGTTTGGGGACGTAGTCTCGGGGTGGGTCAGGGGTCGGGTGGCGGGTTTGATGACATAGTCTCGGGGGGAGTCGGGGGGGTCGGGGGTCGGGTGGCGGGTTTGGGGACATAGTCTCGGGGGGTCGGAGGGGGTCAGGTGGCGTGTTTGGGGACATAGTCTCGGGGGACGGCAGGGGTCGGGTGGCAGGTTTGGGGACATAGTCTCTGGGGGGGTCGGAGTGTTCGGGGGTCGGGTGGCGGGTTTGGGGACATAGTCTCGGGGGGGTCGGCGGTCGGGTGGCGGGTTTAGGGACATCATCACGGGGGGGGTCGGGGTCGCGGGTTTGGGGACAGTCTCGGGGTGGGTCGGGTTTCGGGGTGGTGTGTTTGGGGACATAGTCTCGGGGGGGGTCAGGGGTCGGGTGGCGGGTTTGGGGACAGATTCGGGGTGGGTCGGGGTTCGGGTGGTGTGTTTGGGGACATAGTCTCGGGGGGGGTCAGGGGTCGGGTGGCGGGTTTGGGGACAGTCTCGGGGTGGGTCGGGGTTCGGGTGGTGTGTTTGGGGACATAGTCTCGGGGGGGTCGGGGGAGTCGGTGTTCGGGTGGCGGGTTTGCGGACAAAGTCTAGGGGGGGTCGGGTGGGTCGGGTTCGGGTGGCGGGTTTGGGGACATAGTCTCGGGAGGAGTCGGGGGGGTCGGGTGGCGGGTTTGGGGACATGGTCTCAGGCGGGTCGGGAGTCGGGTTGGCGGGATTGTGGACGTAGTCTCGGGGGGGTCGGGTGGCGGCTTTGGGGACATAGTCTCAGGGGGGTTCGGGGGGGTCGGGGGTCGCGTGGCATGTTTGGGGACATAGTTTCGGGGGGGTCGGTGGTCGGGTGGCTGGTTTAGGGACATAGACTCGGGGGTGTCGGGGGTCGGGTGGCGGGTTATGGGACATAGTCTCGGGGGGGTCGGGGGTCGGGTGTCGGGTTTGGGGACAGTCTCGGGGTGGGTCGGTTTCGGGTGGTGTGTTTGGGGACAAAGTCTTGGGGGTGGTCGAGGGAGTCGGTGGTCGGGTGGCGAGTTTGCGGACAGAGTCTTGGCGGGTTTCGTGGGGGTTGGGGTCGGGTGGCTGGTTTGGGGACAAAGTCTAGGGGGGGTCGGGTGGGTCGGGTTCGGGTCGCGGGTTTGGGGACATAGTCTCAGAGTGGTTTGGGGGGGTCGGGTGTCGGGTGGCGGGTTTGGGGACATAGTCTCGGGGGGGGTCGGTGGTCGGGTGGCGGGTTTGGGTACATAGTCTCACGGGGTTTCAGGGGGGGTCGGGAATCTAGTGGCGGGTTTGGGGACATAGTCTCGGGGGGGGTCGCAGGTCGGGTGGCGGGTTTGGGGACATAGTCTCGGGTGGGTCGGGGGGGTCGGAGGTCGGGTGGCGGGTTTGGGGACATAGTCTCGGGGGGTCGGGGGGTTTGGTTGGCGGGTTTGGGGACATAGTCTCGGGGGGGGTCGGGTGGCGGGTTTGGGGACCTAGTCCGGGGGGGTCGGCGGTTGGGTGGCGGGTTTGGGGACATAGTCTCTTGGGGGGTCGGGGGGGTCGGTGGTCAGGTGGCGCGTTTAGGGACATAGTCTCTGGGGGGTCGGGGGGGTCGGGGGTCGTGTGGCGGGTTTGGGGACATAGTCTTGGGGGTGTCGGGGGTCGGGTGGTGGGTTTGGGGACATAGTCTCGGGGTGGGTCAGGGGTCAGGGGCGGGTTTGATGACATGGTCTCGGGGGGAGTCGGGGGGTGTCGGGGGTCGGGTGGCGGGTTTGGGGACATAGTCTCGGGGGGGTCTGGGGGGGTCAGGTGGCATGTTTGGGGACATAGTCTCGGGGGGCGGCGGGGGGCGGGTGGCAGGTTTGGGGACATAGTCTCGGGGGGGTCGGGGGATTCGGTGATCGGGTGGCAGGTTTGGGGACATAGTCTCGGGAGGGCTCTGGGTGGTCGGGGTTCGGGTGGCGGATTTGGGGACATAGTCTCGGGGGGGTCAGGGGGGTCGGCGGTCGGGTGGCGGATTTGGGGACATAGTCTCGGGTGGGTCGGGGGGGTCGGAGGTCGGGTGGCGGGTTTGGGGACATAGTCTCGGGGAGGTCGGGTGGCAGGTTTGGGGACCTAGTCCGGGGGGGTCGGCGGTCAGGTGGCGGGTTTAGGGACATAGTCTCTGGGTGGTCGGGGGGGTCAGGGGTCATGTGGCGGGTTTGGGGACATAGTCTTGGGGGTGTCGGGGGTCGGGTGGTGGGTTTGGGGACGTAGTCTCGGGGTGGGTCAGGGGTCGGGTGGCGGGTTTGATGACATAGTCTCGGGGGGAGTCGGGGGGGTCGGGGGGTCGGGTGGCGGGTTTGGGGACATAGTCTCGGGGGGCGGCGGGGGGTCGGGTGGCAGGTTTGGGGACATAGTCTCGGGAGGGCTCTGGGTGGTCGGGGTTCAGGTGGCGGGTTTGGGGACATAGTCTCGTTGGGGTTGGGCGTGTCGGTGATCGGGTGCCGGGTTTAGGGACATCGTCTCGGGGGTGGGTCAGGGGGTCGGGTGGCGGGTTTGGGGACATAGTCTCGGGGGGGTCAGGGGGTTCGGGGGTCGGGTGGCGGGTTTGGGGACATAGTCTCGGGGGGGGTCAGGGGGTTCGGGGGTCGGGTGGCGGGTTTGGGGCCATAGTCTCGAGGTGGTCGGGAGAATCGGGGGTTGGGTGGCGGGTTTGGCAGCATAGTCTCGGGGGGGTCGGCGGTCGGGTGGCGGGTTTAGGGACATAGTCTCGGGGGTGTCGGGGGGTCGGGTGTCGGGTGGCGGGTTAAGGAACATCGTCTCGGTGGGGGTCGGGTGGCGGGTGGTGGTGTTTGGGGACATAGTCTCGGGGGGGGTCAGGGGTCGGGTGGCGGGTTTTGGGACAGTCTCGGGGTGGGTCGGGGTTCGGGGTGGCGGGTTTGGGGACCTAGTCCGGGGGGGGTCGGGGGTCGGGTGGCGGGTTTGGGGACATAGTTTCTTTGGGGGTCGGGGAGGTCGGGGGGGTCGGTGGCTGGGTGGCGGGTTTAGGGACATAGTCTCTGGGGGGTCAGGGTGGTCGGGGGTCGTGTGGCGGGTTTGGGGACATAGTCTTGGGGGTGTCGGGGGTCGGGTGGTGGGTTTGGGGACATAGTCTCGGGGTGGGTCAGGGGTCGGGTGGCGGGTTTGATGACATAGTCTCGGGGGGAGTCAGGGGGGTCGGAGGTCGGGTGGCGGGTGTGGAGATATAGTCTCGGGGGGGTCGGGGGGGTCAGGTGGCGTGTTTGGGGTCATAGTCTCGGGGGGATCAGGGGGCTCGGGGTCGAGTGGCGGGTTTGGGAACATAGTCTCGGGAGGGGTCGGGAGGGTCGGGTGGCGGGTTTGGGGACATAGTCTCAGGGGGGCTCGGGGGGGTCGGAGGTCGGATTTGGGGACATATTCTAGGGGGGGTCGGTGGTCGGGTGGCAGGTTTGGTGACATAGTCTCGGGATGGGTCGGTGGACGGGTGGCGGGTTTGGGAATATAGTCTCGGGGGGGGTCGGGGGTCAGGTGGCAGGTTTGGGGACATAGTCTCGGGGGGGTCGGGTGGCAGGTTTGGGGACATATTCTCAGAGGAGTCAGGTGGGTCGGGGGACGGGGTGGCGGGTTTGGGGACATGGTCTCGGTGGGGGTCGGTTGTCGGGTGGCGGGTTTGGGGATATAGTCTCGGGGGGGTCGGGGGGTCAGGGGGGTCGTGGGGTGGGTGGCGGGTTTGGGAACATAGTCTCGGGGGGGGTCAGGGTGGGCGGCGGTCGGGAGGCGGATTTGGGGACATAGTCTCGGGTGGGTCGGGGGGGTCGGAGGTCAGGTGGCGGGTTTGGGGACATAGTCTCGGGGGGGTCGGGGTTTTGGTTGGCGGTTTGGGGACATAGTCTCGGGGGGGTTGGGTGTCGGGTGGCGGGTTTGGGGACCTAGTCCGGGGGGGGTCGGGTGTCGGGGTGGCGGGTTTGGGGACATAGTTTCTTTGGGGGTCGGTGGGGTCGGTGGTCGGGTGGCGGGTTTATTGACATAGTCTCTGGGGGGTCGGGGGTCGTGTGGCGGGTTTGGGGACATAGTCTTGGGGGTGTCGGGGGTCGGGTGGTGGGTTTGGTGACATAGTCTCGGGGTGGGTCAGGGGTCGGGTGGCGGGTTTGATGACATAGTCTCGGGGGGAGTCGGGGGTCGGGTGGCGGGTTTGGAGACATAGTCTCGGGGGGGGTCAGGGGAGTCAGGTGGAGTGTTTGGGGACATAGTCTCGGGGGATCAGGGGGCTCGGGGGTCGAGTGGCGGGTTTGGGAACATAGTCTCGGGAGGGGTCAGGAGGGTCGGGTGGCGGGTTTGGGGACATAGTCTCAGGGGGGTTCGGGGGGGTCGGGGGTCGGATTTGGCGACATATTCTAGGGGGGGTCGGTGGTCGGGTGGCAGGTTTGGTGACATAGTCTCGGGGGGGGTCGGGTGGTGGGTTTGGGGACATAGTCGTGGGGGGTCGGAGTTGGGTGGCAGGTTTGGGGACATAGTCTCGCGGGGTTTCGGGGGGGTCGGGGATCTAGTGGTGGGTTTGGGGATATAGTCTCGGGGGGTCGGGGCAGTTGGGGGTCGGGTGGCGGGTTTGGGGACATAGTCTCGGGGAGTTCGGTGGGGTCGGTTGTCGGGTGGCGGGTTTGGGGACATAGTCTCGGGGGGGTCGGGGGTGTCATGGGGCGGGTGACGGGTTTGTGGACATAGTCTCGGGGGAGTCAGGGGGGTCGGAGGTTGGGTGGCAGGTTTTGTGACATAGTCTCGGGGTGGTCGGGGGTCGGTTGGCGGGTTTGGGGACATAGTCCCGGGGGGGATCGGGGGGTTGGGTGGTCGGGTGGCGGGTTTGGGGACATAGTCTCTTGGGGGGTCGGGTGGGTCGCTGGTCGGGTGGCGGGTTGAGGTACATAGTCTCAGGGGGGTCGGGGGGTTCGGAGATCGGGTGGCGGGTTTGGGGGCATAGTCTTGGGGGTGTCAGGGGTGTCGGGGGTCGGGTGGCGGGTTTGGGGACTTAGTCTCGGGGTGGTTCGGGGGTCGGGTGGCGAGTTTGGGTACAAAGTCTCGGGGGGTTCAGGGGGGTCGGAGGTCAGGTGGCGAGTTTGGGTACAAAGTCTCGGGGGGTTCAGGGGGGTCGGGGGTCAGGTGGCGGGTTTGGGGACAAAGTCTCGGGGGGGTCAGAGGGCTTGGGGGTCGGGGTGGCGGGTTTGGGGACATATTCTCGGGGGGGGTCGGGGGTCGGGGGTCGGGTGGCGGGTTTGGGGACCTAGTCTCGGGGGGGGTCGGAGGTCGAGTGGCGAGTTTGGAGACGTAGTCTCGGGGGGGTCGGGTTTGGGGACAGAGTCTCGGGGTGGGTCGGGGTTCGGGTGGTGGGTTTGAGGACATAGTCTAGGGGGGAGTCAGGGGGGTCGGGTGTCGGGTGGCGGGTTTGGGAACATAGTCTCGGGGGGGTCGGGGGGTTGTGTGGCATGCTTGGGGACATAGTCTCGGGGGGGTCGGGGGTCGGGTTTGGGGACATAGTCTCTGGGGGTGTCGGGGGGGTCGGGGGTCGGGTGGCCGGTTTGGGGACATAGTCTCGGGGGGGGGTCGGGTGGCGGGTTTGGGGATATAGTCTCGGGGGGGGGTCGGGGCGGTTGGGGGTCGGGTGGCGGGTTTGGGAACAAAGTCTCGGTGGGGGTCAGGGGGTCGTGGGTCGGGGGGCGGGTTTGGGGACATACTTTTGGGGGGGGTCAGTGGGGTCGGGGGTCGGGAGTCGGTTTTGGGGAGATAGTCTCGGGATGGTCGGGGGGGTCGGGGGTCGGGTAGCGGGTTTGGGAACATAGTCTCGTGGGTGTCAGGGGTCAGGTGGCGTGTTTGGGGACATAGTCTCGGGGGGGGTCGGGGGTGTCGGTGGTCGGGTGGCGGGTTCAGGGACATAGTCTCGGGGGGGTCGGAGGGGTCGGGTGGTGGGTTTGGGGATATAGTCTCGGGGGGGTCGGGGGGGTCGGGTGGCGGGTTTGGGGACATAGTCTCGGGGGGGTCAGGGGGGTCAGGTGGTCGGGTGGTGTGCTCAGGGACAGAGTCTCGGGGGGTCAGGGGGGTTGGAGGTCGGGTGACGGGTTTGGGGATATAGTCTTGGGCTTGTGGGGGGGGTCGGCTTTCGGGTGGCGTCTTTGGAGACATAGTCTAGGGGTGGGTCGGGGATCGGGTGGCAGGTTTGGGGTCAGAGTCTCGGGGGGTGTCGGGGGGGTCGGGGGTCGGGTGGCGGGTTTGGAGACATAGTCTCGGGGGGGTTGGCGGTCGGGTGGCGGGTTTAGGGACACAGTCTCGGGGGTGTCGGGGGGGTCGGGGGTCGGGGTGGCGGGTTTGGGGACATAGTCACGGGGGGGTCAGGAGTCGGGTTGGCGGGATTGTGGACGTAGTCTCGGGGGGGTCGGCTGGCGGCTTTGGGGACATAGTCTCAGGGAGGTTCGGGGGGGTCGGGGGTCGGGTGGCGGGTTTGGGGACATAGTCTCGGGGGGGTCGGTGGTCGGGTGGCGGGTTTAGGGACATAGTCTCGGGGGTGTCGGGGGTCGGGTGGCGGGTTAAGGGTCATAGTCTCGGGGGGGTCGGGGGTCGGCTGTCGGGTTTGGGGACAGTCTCGGGGTGGGTCCGTGTTCGGGTGAGGTGTTTGGGGACATAGTCTCGGGGGGTGTCGAGGGAGTCGGTGGTCGGGGTGGCGGGTTTGCGGACAGAGTCTCGGGGGGTTTCGGGGGGGTCGGGGTCGGGTGGCTGGTTTGGGGACAAAGTCTAGGGGGGGTCGGGTGGGTCGGGTTCGGGTGGCGGGTTTGGGGACATAGTCTCGGGAGGGGTCGGGGGGGTCGGGTGGCGGGTTTGGGGACATAGTCTCGGGGGGGTCAGGGGTCGGGTTTGGGGACATAGTCTCTGGGGGTGTCGGGGGGGGTCGGGGGTCGGGTGGCCGGTTTGGGGACATAGTCCCGGGGGGGGGTCGGGGTGGCGGGTTTGGGGATATAGTCTCGGGGGGGGTCGGGGCGGTTGGGGGTCGGGTGGCGGGTTTGGGAACAAAGTCTCGGTGGGGGTCAGGGGGTCGTGGGTCGCGGGGCGGGTTTGGGGACATACTTTCGGGGGGGGGTCAGTGGGGTCGGGGGTCGGGAGTCGGTTTTGGGGAGATAGTCTCGGGATGGTCGGGGGGGGTCGGGGGTCGGGTAGCGGGTTTGGGTACATAGTCTCGTGGGTGTCAGGGGTCAGGTGGCGTGTTTGGGGACATAGTCTCGGGGGGGGTCGAGGGGGTCGGTGGTCGGGTGGCGGGTTCAGGGACATAGTCTCGGGGGGGTCGGAGGGGTCGGGTGGTGGGTTTGGGGACATAGTCTCGGGGGGGTCAGGGGGGTCAGGTGGTCGGGTGGTGTGCTCAGGGACAGAGTCTCGGGGGGTCAGGGGGGTCGGAGGTCGGGGTGGCGGGTTTGGGGATATAGTCTTGGGCTTGTGGGGGGGGTCGGGTTTCGGGGTGGCGGCTTTGGAGACATAGTCTAGGGGTGGGTCGGGGATCGGGTGGCAGGTTTGGGGTCAGAGTCTCGGGGGGTGTCGGGGGGGTCGGGGGTCGGGTGGCGGGTTTGGAGACATAGTCTCGGGGGGTTGGCGGTCGGGTGGCGGGTTTAGGGACATAGTCTCGGGGGTGTCGGGGGGGTCGGGGGTCGGGGGTCGGGTGGCGGGTTTGGGGACATAGTCACGGGGGGGTCAGGAGTCGGGTTGGCGGGATTGTGGACGTAGTCTCGGGGGGGTCGGCTGGCGGCTTTGGGGACATAGTCTCAGGGAGGTTCGGGGGGGGGTCGGGAGTCGGGTGGCGGGTTTGGGGACATAGTCTCGGGGGGGTCGGTGGTCGGGTGGCGGGTTTAGGGACATAGTCTCGGGGGTGTCGGGGGTCGGGTGGCGGGTTAAGGGTCATAGTCTCGGGGGGGTCGGGGGTCGGCTGTCGGGTTTGGGGACAGTCTCGGGGTGGGTCCGTGTTCGGGTGGGGTGTTTGGGGACATAGTCTCGGGGGGTGTCGAGGGAGTCGGTGGTCGGGTGGCGGGTTTGGGGACATAGTCTCGGGAGGGGTCGGGGGGGTCGGGTGGCGGGTTTGGGGACATAGTCTCGGGGGGGTCGGGGGTCGGGTGGCGGGTTTGTGGACGTACTCTCGGGGGGTTCGGGTGGCGGCTTTGGAGACATAGTCTCGGGGTGGGTCGGGCATCGGGTGGCGGGATTGGGTACATAGTCTCCGGGGGGTGTCGGGGGGGTCGGGGGTCGGGTGGTGGGATTGGGGACATAGTCTCGGGGGGGTCGGGGGAGTTGGGGGTCGGGGTGGCGGGTTTGGGGACATAGTCTTGGGAGGGCTCTGGGTGGTCGGGGGTTGGGTGGCGGGTTTGGGGACATAGTGTCGGGGGGGTCGGGGGTCGGGTGACGGGTTTGTGGACATGGTCTCGGGGGGGTCGGGGGAGTTGGGGGTCGGGTGGCGGGTTTGGAGACATAGTCTCGGGAGGGCTCTGGGTGGTCGGGGGTCGGGTGGTGGGTTTGGGGACATAGTCTCGGGGGGAGTCGGGGGTTTCGGAGGCGGGTTTGGGGACATAGTCTCGGTGGCGGTCGGGGGGGTCGTAGGTCGGGTGGCGGGTTTGGGGACATAGTCTCGGGGGGGTCGGTGGTCGGGTGGCGGGTTTAGGGACATAGTCTCGGGGGGTTTGGGGGAGTTGGGTGTCGGGGTGGCGGGTTTAGGGACATAGTCTCGGGGGGTTTGGGGGAGTTGGGGGTCGGGTGGCGGGTTTGGGGACATAGTCTCGGGAGGGGTCGGGGGGGGTCGGGTGGCGGGTTTGGGGACATAGTCTCGGGGGGGTCGGGGGTCGGGTGGCGGGTTTGGGGACATAGTCTCAGGAGGGCTCTGGGTGGTCGGGTGTCGGGTGGCGGGTTTGGGGACATAGTGTCGTGGGGGTTGGGGGTGTCTGTGGTCGGGTGGCGGGTTTAGGGACATCGTCTCGGGGGGAGTCGGGGGTTTCGGAGGCGGGTTTGGGGACATAGTCTCGGGGGTGGGTCAGGGGGGTCGGGTGGCGGGTTTAGGGACATAGTCTCTGGGGTCGGTCAGGGGGGTCGGGTGGCGGGTTTGGGGACATAGCGTCAGGTTGTTCGGGGGTCAGGTGGCAGGTTTCGGGACATCGTCTCCGGGGGGTCGGGAGACGGGTGGAGGGTTTGTAGACATAGTCTCGGCGGGGGTCGGAGATCAGGTGGCGGGTTTGGGGACATAGTCTCGGTGGCGGTCGGGGGGGGTCGTAGGTCGGGGTGGCGGGTTTGGGGACATAGTCTCTGGGGGGTCAGGGGGGTCGGGGGTCGGTTGGCGGGTTTGGGGACATAGTCTCGGGGGGGTGGTCGGTCGGGGTGGCGGGTTTAGGGACATAGTCTCGGGGGTGTTGGGCTGGTCGGGGTTCGGGGTGGCGGGTTTGGGGACATAGTCTCGGAGGGGTCGGGGGGTCGGGGGGACGGATGGCGGGTTTGGGGACATAGTCTCGGGGGGGTCGGTGGACAGGTGGCTGGTTTGGGGACATAGTCTCGGGGGGTCGGTGGGGTCGGTTGTCGGGTGGCGGGTTTGGGGTCATAGTCTCGGGGGGGGTTGGGGGGGTCATGGGGCAGGTGGCGGATTTGGGGACATAGTGTCGGGTGGGTCGGGGGGGTCGGAGGTCGGGTGGCGGGTTTGGGGACATAGTCTCGGGGGGGTCGGGGGGGTTGGTTGGCGGGTTTGGGGACATAGTCTCGGGGGGGTCGAGTGGCGGGTTTGGGGACCTAGTCCGGGGGGGGTCGGGGGTCGGGGTGGCGGGTTTGGGGACATAGTCTCTTGGGGGGTCGGGGGGGTCGGTGGTCAGGTGGCGGGTTTAGGGACATAGTCTCGGGGGGGTCGGGGGGTTCGGTTGGCGGGTTTGGGGACATAGTATCGGGGGGGTCGAGTGGCGGGTTTGGGGACCTAGTCCGGGGGGGGTCGGGGGTCGGGTGGCGGGTTTGGGGACATAGTCTCTTGGGGGGGGTCGGGGGGGTCGGTGGCCAGGTGGCGGGTTTAGGGACATAGTCTCGGGGTGGTCGGGAGGATCTGGGGTCGGTTGGCGGGTTTGGGGACATAGTCTCGGGGTGGTCTGGAGGATCTGGGGTCGGGGTGGCGGGTTTGGGGGCATAATCTCGGGGAGTCGGGGGTCGGGTGGCGTGTTTTGGGACATAGTCTTGGGGGTGTCGGGGGGTTCGTGGGTCGGGTGGCAGGTTTGGGGACATAGTCTCGGAGGGGTCAGGTGGGTCGGGGGACGGGTGGCGGGTTTGGGGACATGGTCTCGGTGGGGTTGGTTGTCGGGTGGCGGGTTTGGGGACATAGTCTCGGGGGGGTCGGGGGGGTCGGGGGGGGTCGTGGGGCGGGTGGCGGGTTTGGGGACATAGTCTCTGGGTGGTCAGGGGGGGCGGCGGTCGGGAGGCGGAATTGGGGACATAGTCTCGGGTGGGTCGGGGGGGTCGGAGGTCAGATGGCGGGTTTGGGGACATAGTTTCTTTGGGGGTCGGGTGGATCGGTGGTTGGGTGGCGGGTTTAGGGACATAGTCTCTGGGGGGTCGGGGGTCATATGGCGGGTTTGGGGTCATAGTCCTGGGGGTGTCGGGGGTCGGGTGGTGGGTTTGGGGACATAGTCTCGGGGGGGTCGCTGGACAGGTGGCTGGTTTGGGGACATAGTCTCGGGGGATCGGTGGGGTCGGTTGTCGGGTGGTGGGTTTGGGGTCATAGTCTCGGGGGTGGGTCGGGGGGGTCATGGGGCAGGTGGCGGATTTGGGGACATAGTGTCGGGTGGGTCGGGGGGGTCGGAGGTCGGGTGGCGGGTTTGGGGACAGAGTCTTGGGGGGGCCAGGGGGTCGGAGGTCGGGTGGCGGGTTTGGGGATATAGTCTTGGGCTTGTGGGGGGGGTCGGGTTTCGGGTGGCAGCTTTGGAGACATAGTCTCGGGGTGGGTCAGGGGGGTCGGTGGTCGGGTGGTGTGTTTAGGGACAGAGTCTCGGGGGGGTCGGGGTGGCGGGTTTGGGGACATAGTCTCGGGAGGGCTCTGGGTGGTCGGGGGTCGGGTGGTGGGTTTGGGGACATAGTGTCGGGGGGTCGGGGGTTTCGGAGGCGGGTTTGGGGACATAGTCTCGGGGTGGGTCGGGGATCGGGTGGCGGGTTTGGGTACATAGTCTCCGGAGGGTGTCGGGGGGGGTCGGGGGTCGGGTGGCGGGATTGGGGACATAGTCTCGGGGGGGGTCGGGGGAGTTGGGGGTCGGGGTGGCGGGTTTGGGGACATAGTCTCGGGAGGGCTCTGGGTGGTCGGTGGTCGGGGTGGCGGGTTTAGGGACATAGTGTCGTGGGGGTCGGGGGTGTCGGTGGTCGGGGTGGGCGGGTTTAGGGACATAGTCTCAGGGGGAGTCGGGGGTTTCGGAGGCGGGTTTGGGGACATAGTCTCGGGGGTGGGTCAGGGGGGTCGGGGTGGCGGGTTTGGAGACATAGCGTCAGGTTGGTCGGGGGTCAGGTGGTGGGTTTCGGGGCATCGTCTCAGAGGGGTTCGGGGGGGTTGGGGGTCGGGTGGCGGGTTTCGGGACATCGTCTCCGGGGGGTCGGGAGACGGGTGGAGGGTTTGTAGACATAGTCTCGGCCGGGTCGGAGGTCAGGTGGCGGGTTTGGGGACATAGTCTCGGTGGTGGTCGGGGGGGGGTCATAGGTCGGGTGGCGGGTTTGGGGACATAGTCTCGGGGGGGTCAGGGGGGTCGGGTGGCGGGTATGGGAATTAGTCTCAGGGGGGTCGGGGGAGTCGGGGGTCGGGGTGGCGGGTTTGGGGCCAGAGTCTCCGGGGGGTGTCGGGGGGGTCGGGGGTCGGGTGGCGGGATTGGGGACATAGTCTCGGGGTGGGTCGGGGTTCGGGAGGTGTGTTGGGCGACATAGACTCGGGGGTGGTCGGGGGAGTCGGTGGTCGGGGTGGCGGGTTTGCGGACAAAATCTAGGGGGGGTCGGGTGGGTTGCGTTCGGGTGGCGGGTTTGGGGACATAGTCTTGGGAGGGGTCGGGGGGGTCGGGTGGCGGGTTTGGGGACATGGTCTCGGGGGGGTCGGGGGTCAGGTGGCGGGATTGTGGACGTAGTCTCGGGGGGCTCGGGTGGCGGGTTTGGGGACATAGTCTCAGGGGGGTTCGGGGGGGTTGGGGGTTGGGTGGCGGGTTTGGGGACATAGTTTCGGGGGGGGTCGGTGGTTGGGTGGCGGGTTTGGAGACATAGTCTCGGGGTGGGTCGGGGATCGGGTGGCAGGTTTGGGGTCAGAGTCTCGGGGGGTGTCGGGGGGGGTTGGGGGTCGGGTGGCGGGTTTGGGAACATAGTTTCGGGAGGGCTCTGGGTGGTCGGGGGTCGGGTGGCGGGTTTGGGGACATAGTGTCGTGGGGGTCGGGGGTGTCGGTGGTTGGGTGGCGGGTTTAGGAACATTGTCTCGGGGGGAGTCGGGGGTTTCGGGGGCGGGTTTGGGGACATAGTCTCGGGGGTGGGTCAGGGGGGTCGGGTGGCGGGTTTAGGGACATAGTCTCGGGGGTGGGTCAGGGGGGTCGGGTGGCGGGTTTGGGGACATAGCGTCAGGTTGGTCGGTGGTTGGGTGGCGGGTTTCGGGACATCGTCTCCGGGGGGTCGGGAGACGGGTGGAGGGATTGTCGACATGGTCTCTGCGGGGTCGGAGGTCAGGTGGTGGGTTTGGGGCCATAGTCTCGGGGGTCAGGGGAGTCGGGGGTCGGGTGGCGGGTTTGGGGCCATAGTCTCGGGGTGGTTGGGAGAGTGGTTGGGGAACATAGTCTCGGGGGGGGTCGGGGTTCGGGTTTGGGGAAATAGTCTCTGGGGGTATTGGGGGTCGGGTGGCGGGTTTGGGGACATAGTCATGGGGGGGTCTGGGGGGTCGGGGGTCGGGGGGCCGGTTTGGGGATATAGTCTCGGGGGGGGTCGGGGCGGTTGGGGGTCGGGTGGCGGGTTTGAGAACAAAGTCTCGGTGGGGGTCAGGGGGTCGTGGGTCGGGTGGCGGGTTTGGG
The DNA here is from genome assembly GCA_026770705.1 of Isurus oxyrinchus. Lineage (NCBI taxonomy): Eukaryota > Metazoa > Chordata > Chondrichthyes > Lamniformes > Lamnidae > Isurus > Isurus oxyrinchus. The sequence continues at coordinate 34,985 of JANJGN010002243.1, forward strand.
GACATACTTTCGGGGGGGGTCAGTGGGGTCGGAGATCGGGTGTCGGTTTTGGGAGATAGTCTCGGGATGGTCGGGGGGGTCGGGGGTCGGGTACCGGGTTTGGGGACATGGTCTCGGGGGGGTCGGGGGTAGGGTGGCGGGTTTGGGGACATAGTCTCGGGGGTGTCGGGGGTCAGGTGGCGCGTTTGGGGACATAGTCTCGGGGGGGTCGGTGGTCGGGTGGCGGGTTCAGGGACATAGTCACGGGGGGGTCGGGGGGGGTCAGGTGGTGGGTTTGGGGACATAGTCTTGGGGGGAGTCGGAGGGGTCGGTGGTCGGGTGGCTGGTTTAGGAACAGAGTCTCGGGGGGGCCGGGGTGGTCGGGGTCGGTTGGCGGGTCTGGGGAAATAGTCTGGGGTGTGTCGGGGGTGTCGGGGGTCGGGTGGCGCGTTTGGGGACATAGTCTCGGGGGGGGTTCGGGGGGGTCGGGGGTCGGGTGGCGGGTTTGGAGACAAAGTCTCGGGGGGTCGGGGGTCAGGTTGCGGGTTTGGGGACATATACTCAGCGAGGGTCGGGGGTCGGGTGGCGGGTTTGGGGACATAGTCTCAGGGGGGTCGAGGGTTGGGTTAAGGGACATAGTCTCGGGGGGGTCGGGGGTCGGGAGGAGGGTTTAGGGACATAGTCTCGGGGGGGTCGGCGGTCGGGTGGCGGATTTAGGGACATAGTCTCGGGGGTGTCGGGTGTCGGGTGGCGGATTTGGGTATGGTGAGAGAGGGACTTGGAGGGTATGTGTGAGGGAGAGAGGGAGACGGGTATTTGGAGGGTGAGAGAGAGAGAGGCAGGGAGTTGGAGGGTGAGAGAGAGACAGAGAGAAAAAGGGATTTGGAGGGTTTGTGAGAGAGAGAGAGGGAGGGAAAGGGAGATGGAGCGTGAGAGAGAGAGAGAAAGGGGGTTCGAAAATGTATGAGAGAGAGAGAGTGAGACGTGTAGTTGGAGGGAGTGAGAGAGAGAGAGAGACAGGGAGTTGGAGAGTGTGAGAGAGCGAGAGAGGGAGCTGGAGGGTGTGTGTGCGAGAGAGAGAGAGACAGTGAGTTGCAGGGTGCGTGAGAGAGAACGATAGGGAGTTGGAGGGTGTGAGAGGAAGAAAGAGAGAGAGACAGGGAGTTGGAAGGTGTGTGAGAGAGAGAGAGAAAGATGGAGTTGCAGGGTGTGTGGGAGAGACAGAGAGACAGGGAGTTGGAGGGTGTGAGAGAGAGAGAGACAGGGGTTTGGAGGGTGTGAGAGGGAGAGAGAAAGCGAGACAGTGAGTTGGAGGGTATTTGTGAGAGAGAGACAGGGAGTTGGAGGGTATGTGTGAGAGAGAGACAGGGAGTTGGAGGGTATGTGTGAGACGGAGAGGGAGACGGGTAGTTGGAGGGTTTGAGAGGGAGAGGGAGACAGAGAGTTGGAGGGTGATAGAGAGAGAGACAGGGAGTTGGAGGGTGTGTGAGAGAGAGAGAGGGAGAGAAAGGGAGATGGGCCATGAGAGAGAGAAACGGGGTTCAAGAATGTGTGAGAGAGAGAGAGTGAAACGTGTATTTAGAGTGAGTGAGAAATAGAGAGAGACAGGGAATTGGAGGGTGTGAGAGAGTGAGAGAGACAGGGTTTGGAGGGTGTGAGAGAGTGAGAGAGGGAGTTGGATGGTTTGTGAAAGAGGTAGAAACAGTGTGTTGGAGGGTGTGTGTGGGACAGAGAGACACGGAGTTGGAGGGTGTGAGAGAGAGAGAGACAGGGAGTTGCAGGGTGTGAGAGAGAGAGAGAGACAGGGGGTTGGAGGGTGTGTGAGAGAGAGAGAGACAAGGTGTTGGAGGGTGTAAGAGGGAGAGTGAGAGAGGCGGGTAGTTGGAGGGTGTGAGAGAGAGAGACAGGGAGTGGCAGGGTGAGAGAGAGAGAGAGGCAGGGGGTTGGAGGGTGCGAGAGAGAGCGAGAGAGACAGGGGGTTGGAGCATGTGAGAGAGAGGGAGAGAGACAGTGAGTTGGAGGGTGAGAGAGAGAGAGAGAGGCGGGTAGTTGGAGGGTGTGAGAGAGAGAGAGACAGGTGTTTGGAGGGTGCGAGAGCGAGAGAGGGACAGGGAGTTGGAGGGTGTGAGAGGGAGAGAGAGAGAGGCGGGTAGTTGGAGGGTGTGAGAGAGAGAGAGAGACAGGGGGTTGGAGGGTGTGAGAGACAGGGAGACAGTGAGTTGGAGGGAGTGAGAGAGACAGAGAGACAAAGAGTTGGAGGGTGTCAGAGACAGAGAGACAGGGAGTTGGAGGATGTGAGAGACAGAGAGACAGGACGTTGGAGGGTATGAGAGGGAGACAGAGAGAGACAGGGAGTTGGAGGGTTTGAGAGGGATGGAGAGAGAGAGAGAGAGTGAGACAGGGAGATGGAGGGTGAGAGAGAAAGAGACAGGGAGTTGGAGGGTGTGTGAGAGAGAGAGAGAGACAGGGTATTGGAGGGTTTCAGAGAGTGAGAGAGGGAGTTGGAGGGTGTGTGAGAGAGAGAGAGAGACAGTGAGTTGGAGGGTGTATGAGAGAGAGAGATAGGGAGTTGGAGGGTGCAAGAGGAAGAAAGAGAGAGAGACAGGGAGTTGGAGGGTGTGAGAGGGAGGGAGAGAAAGAGCCAAGGAGTTGGAGGGTGTGTGAGAGAGAGAGGGAGAGAAAGGGAGACGGAGGGTGAGAGAGAGAGAGAGAGAGAGAAAGGGGGTTCGAGAGTGTGTGTGAGAGAGAGAATGAGACGTGTGGTTGGAGGGAGTGAGAGAGAGAGAGAGAGACAGGGAGTTGGAGGGTGTGTGTGAGACAGAGAGGGAGTTGGAGGGTGTGTGAGAGAGAGAGAGACAGGGTGTTGGAGGGTGTGAGAGGGAGAGAGAGAGAGAGGCGGCTAGTTGGAGGGTGAGAGAGAGAGAGAGAGACAGTGGGTTAGAGGGTGAGAGAGAGAGAGAGAGACAGGGTTTGGGGGTGTGAGAAGGAGAGAGAGACAGTGGGTTGGAGGGAGTGTGGGAGACAGAGAGCTAAAGAGTTGGAGGGTGTCAGAGACAGAGAGACAGGCAGTTGGAGGATGTGAGAGAGAGAGAGACAGGACGTTGGAGGGTATGAGAGGGAAAGAGAGAGAGACAGGGAGTTGGAGGGTTTGAGAGGGATGGAGAGAGAGAGAGTGAGACAGGGAGATGGAGGGTGAGAGAGAAAGAGAAGGGAGTTGGAGGGTGTGTGAGAGAGAGAGAGACAGGTGGTTGGAGGGTTTCAGAGAGTGAGAGAGGGAGTTGGAGGGTTTACAAGAGAGAGAGAGAGACAGGGAGTTGGAGGTTTTGTGATAGAGATAGAAACAGAGTGTGTGTGGGAGAGAGAGACAGGGAGTTGGAGGGTGTGAGAGTGAGAGAGAGAAAAACAGGGAGTTCGAGGGTGTGAGAGAGAGAGAGAGAGAGACAGGGAGTTGGAGGGTGTGAGAGAGAGAGAGAGAGGCAGGGGGTTGGAGGGTGTGAGAAAGAGAGAGGGAGAGACAGGGAGTTGGAGGGTGTGATAGAGAGAGAGACAAAGAGTTGGAGGGTGTCAGAGAGAGAGAGACAGGGAGTTGGAGGATGTAAGAGAGAGAGAGAGACAGGACATTGGAGGGTATGAGAGGGAGAGAGAGAGAGACAAGGAGTTGGAGGGTGTGAGAGGGATGGAGAGAGAGAGAGTGAGACAGGGAGATGGAGCATGAGAGAGAAAGAGACAGGGAGTTGGAGGGTGTGTGAGAGAGAGACAGGGGTTGGAGGGTTTCAGAGAGTGAGAGAGGGATTTGGAGGGTGTGTGAGAGAAAGAGAGAGACAGTGAGTTGGTGGGTGGGTGAGAGAGAGAAATAGGGAGTTGGACGGTGTGCGAGACACGGAGTTGGAGGTTGTGTGTGAGAGAGAGAAAGAGACAGGGTGTTGGAGGGTTTACGAGAGAGAGAGAGAAAGACAGGGACTTGGAGGGTGTGAGAGAGAGGGAGAGACAGTGAATTGGAGGGTGTGAGATGGAGAGTGAGAGAGAGTCGAATAGTTGGAGGGTGTGAGAGAGAGAGACAGGGAGTTGGAGGGTTTACGAGAGAGAGAGAGAGAGAGAAAGGGAGTTGGACGGTTTGTGATAGATAGAAACAGAGTGTTTGAGGGTGTGTGTGGGAGAGAGAGACAGGGAGTTGGAGGGTGTGAGAGAGAGAGAGAGAGAGAGAGACAGGGAGTTGGAGGGTGTGAGAGAGAGAGAGAGGGAGAGGCAGGGCGTTGGAGGGTGTGAGAGAGAGAGAGAGACAGGGTGTTGGAGGGTTTACGAGAGAGAGAGAGACAGGGAGTTGGAGGGTTTGTGATAGAGATAGAAACAGAGTGTTTGAGCGTGTGTGTGGGAGAGAGAGACAGGGAATTGGAGTTTGTGAGAGTGAGAGAGAGAGAAACAGGGAGTTGGAGGGTGTGAGAGAGAGAGGGAGACAGGGTGTTGCAGGGTGTGAGAGAGAGAGAGACAGGGGGTTGGAGGGTGTGAGAGAGAAAGAGAGACAGGGCATTGGATGGTGTGAGAGGGAGAGAGAGAGAGAGGCGGGTAGTTGGAGGGTGTGAGAGAGAGAGAGAGAGAGACAGAGGATTGGAGCGTCTGAGAGAGAGAGACAGTGAGTTGGAAGGTGTGAGAGAGAGAGAGAGAGAGGCGGGTAGTTGGAGGGTGTGAGAGAGAGAGAGACAGGGGGTTGGAGGGTGTGAGAGAGAGAGAGAGACAGTGAGTTGGAGGGTGTGAGAGACAGAGAGACAAAGAGTTGGAGGGTGTCAGAGAGAGAGACAGGACGTTGGAGGGTATGAGAGGGAGAGAGAGAGAGACAGGGAGTTGGAGGGTGTGAGAGGGATGGAGAGAGAGAGAGTGAGACAGGGAGATGGAGCGTGAGAGAGAAAGAGACAGGGAGTTGGAGGGTGTGTGAGAGAGAGACTGGGGGTTGGAGGGTTTCAGAGAGTGAGAGAGGGAGTTGGAGGGTGTGTGCGAGAGAGAAAGAGAGACAGTGAGTTGGTGGGTGGGTGAGAGAGAGAGACAGGGAGTTGGAGGGTTTGTGATAGAGATAGAAACAGAGTGTTTGAGCGTGTGTGTGGGAGAGAGAGACAGGGAATTGGAGGGTGTGAGAGTGAGAGAGAGAGAAACAGGGAGTTGGAGGGTGTGATAGAAAGAGAGAGACAGGGTGTTGCAGGGTGTGAGAGAGAGAGAGACAGGGGGTTGGAGGGTGTGAGAGAGAAAGAGAGACAGGGCGTTTGGATGGTGTGAGAGGGAGAGAGAGAGAGAGGCGGGTAGTTGGAGGGTGTGTGAGAGAGAGAGAGAGAGAGACAGGGGGTTGGAGCGTCTGAGAGAGAGAGACAGTGAGTTGGAAGGTGTGAGAGAGAGAGAGAGAGGCGGGTAGTTGGAGGGTGTGAGAGAGAGAGAGACAGGGGGTTGGAGGGTTTACGAGAGAGAGTGAGAGACAGGGAGTTGGAGGGTTTGTGATAGAGATAGAAACAGAGTGTTTGAGGGTGTGTGTGGGAGTGAGAGACAGGGAGTTGGAGGGTGGGAGAGAGAGATATAGAGACAGGGAATTGGAGGCTGTGAGAGGGAGAGAGAGAGCGACAGGGAGTTGCAGGGTGTGAGAGAGAGACAGGGAGTTGGAGGGTATGAGAGAGAGAGACAGGGCGTCGGAGGGTATGAGAGAGAGAGTGACAGGGTGTCGGAGAGTATGAGAGAGAGACAGGGAGTTGGTGGGTGAGAGAGAAAGAGAGAGAGACAGGGAGTTGGAGGGTGTGAGAGAGAGAGTGACAGGGTGTCGGAGGGTATGAGAGAGAGACAGGGAGTTGGAAAGGTGAGGGAGAGAGAGAGAGAGACAAAGTATTGGAGGGTGTGAGAGAGAGAGAGAGACAGGGAGTTGGAGGGTGTGAGAGAGAGAGTGACAGGGTGTCGGAGAGTATGAGAGAGAGACAGGGAGTTGGGGAGTGAGAGAGAAAGAGAGAGAGACAGGGAGTTGGAGGGTGTGAGAGAGAGAGACAGGGCGTTGGAGGGTGTGAGAGGGAGGGAGAGAGAGAGAGTGAGACAGGGAGATGGAGGGTGAGAGAGAGAGAGAGAGGGAGTTGGAGGGTTTGAGAGAGTGAGAGAGGGAGTTGGAGGGTGTGTGAGAGAGAGAGATAGGGAGATGGAGGGTGTGAGAGGAAGAAAGAGAGAGACAGGGAGTTGGAGGGTGTGAGAGAGAGAGAGAGAGACAGGTTGTTGGAGGGTGTGTGAGAGAGAGAGATAGACAGGGAGTTAGAGGCTGTGAGATAGAGAGAGAGAGACAGGGAGTTGGAGGGTGTGAGAGAGAGAGAGACAAAGAGTTGGAGGGTGTCAGAGAGAGAGAGACAGGGAGTTGGAGGATGTGAGAGAGAAAGAGACAGGACATTGGAGGGTATGAGAGGGAGAGAGAGAGAGACAGGGAGTTGGAGGGTGTGAGAGGGATGGAGAGAGAGAGTGAGACAGGGAGATGGAGCATGAGAGAGAAAGAGACAGGGAGTTGGAGGGTGTGTGAGAGAGAGACAGGGGTTGGAGTGTTTCAGAGAGTGAGAGAGGGATTTGGAGGGTGTGTGAGAGAGAGAGAGAGAGACAGTGAGTTGGTGGGTGGGTGAGAGAGAGATAGGGAGTTGGACGGTGTGCGAGACACGGAGTTGGAGGTTGTGTGAGAGAGAGAGAGAGAGACAGGGTGTTGGAGGGTTTGTGATAGAGATAGAAACAGAGTGTTTGAGGGTGTGTGTGGGAGAGAGAGACAGGGAGTTGGAGGGTGTGAGAGAGAGAGAGAGAGAGAGAGACAGGGAGTTGGAGGGTGTGAGAGAGAGAGAGAGGGAGAGGCAGGGCGTTGGAGGGTGTGAGAGAGAGAGAGAGACAGGGTGTTGGAGGGTTTACGAGAGAGAGAGAGACAGGGAGTTGGAGGGTTTGTGATAGAGATAGAAACAGAGTGTTTGAGCGTGTGTGTGGGAGAGAGAGACAGGGAATTGGAGTTTGTGAGAGTGAGAGAGAGAGAAACAGGGAGTTGGAGGGTGTGAGAGAGAGAGAGAGACAGGGTGTTGCAGGGTGTGAGAGAGAGAGAGACAGGGGGTTGGAGGGTGTGAGAGAGAAAGAGAGACAGGGCGTTGGATGGTGTGAGAGGGAGAGAGAGAGAGAGGCGGGTAGTTGGAGGGTGTGAGAGAGAGAGAGAGAGAGACAGAGGATTGGAGCGTCTGAGAGAGAGAGACAGTGAGTTGGAAGGTGTGAGAGAGAGAGAGAGAGAGGCGGGTAGTTGGAGGGTGTGAGAGAGAGAGAGACAGGGGGTTGGAGGGTGTGAGAGAGAGAGAGAGACAGTGAGTTGGAGGGTGTGAGAGACAGAGAGACAAAGAGTTGGAGGGTGTCAGAGAGAGAGACAGGACGTTGGAGGGTATGAGAGGGAGAGAGAGAGAGACAGGGAGTTGGAGGGTGTGAGAGGGATGGAGAGAGAGAGAGTGAGACAGGGAGATGGAGCATGAGAGAGAAAGAGACAGGGAGTTGGAGGGTGTGTGAGAGAGAGACAGGGGTTGGAGTGTTTCAGAGAGTGAGAGAGGGATTTGGAGGGTGTGTGAGAGAGAGAGAGACAGTGAGTTGGTGGGTGGGTGAGAGAGAGATAGGGAGCTGGACGGTGTGCGAGACACGGAGTTGGAGGTTGTGTGAGAGAGAGAGAGAGAGACAGGGTGTTGGAGGGTTTACGAGAGAGAGAGAGAGAGACAGGGACTTGGAGGGTGTGAGAGAGAGGGAGAGACAGTGAATTGGAGGGTGTGAGAGGGAGAGTGAGAGAGAGTCGAATAGTTGGAGGGTGTGAGAGAGAGAGACAGGGAGTTGGAGGGTTTACGAGAGAGAGAGAGAGACAGGGAGTTGGAGGGTTTGTGATAGAGATAGAAACAGAGTGTTTGAGGGTGTGTGTGGGAGAGAGAGACAGGGAGTTGGAGGGTGTGAGAGTGAGAGAGAGAGAAACAGGGAGTTGGAGGTTGTGAGAGAGAGAGAGAGAGAGACAGGGAGTTGGAGGGTGTGAGAGAGAGAGAGAGAGGCAGGGGGTTGGAGAGTGTGAGAGAGAGAGAGACAGGGAGTTGAAGGGTTTACGAGAGAGAGAGAGACAGGGAGTTGGAGGGTTTGTGATAGAGATAGAAACAGAGTGTTTGAGCGTGTGTGTGGGAGAGAGAGACAGGGAATTGGAGAGTGTGAGAGTGAGAGAGAGAGAAACAGGGAGTTGGAGGGTGTGATAGAAAGAGAGAGACAGGGTGTTGCAGGGTGTGAGAGAGAGAGAGACAGGGGGTTGGAGGGTGTGAGAGAGAAAGAGAGACAGGGCGTTTGGATGGTGTGAGAGGGAGAGAGAGAGAGAGGCGGGTAGTTGGAGGGTGTGAGAGAGAGAGAGAGAGAGACAGGGGGTTGGAGCGTCTGAGAGAGAGAGACAGTGAGTTGGAAGGTGTGAGAGAGAGAGAGAGAGGCGGGTAGTTGGAGGGTGTGAGAGAGAGAGAGACAGGGGGTTGGAGGGTGTGAGAGAGAGAGAGAGACAGTGAGTTGGAGGGTGTGAGAGACAGAGAGACAAAGAGTTGGAGGGTGTCAGAGAGAGAGACAGGACGTTGGAGGGTATGAGAGGGAGAGAGAGAGAGAGACAGGAAGTTGGAGGGTGTGAGAGGGTCGGAGAGAGAGAGAGAGTGAGACAGGGAGATGGAGCGTGAGAGAGAAAGAGACAGGGAGTTGGAGGGTGTGTGAGAGAGAGATTGGGGGTTGGAGGGTTTCAGAGAGTGAGAGAGGGAGTTGGAGGGTGTGTGAGAGAGAGAGAGAGAGACAGTGAGTTGGTGGGTGGCTGAGAGAGAGAGATAGGGAGTTGGACGGTGTGACAGGAAGAGAGAGAGAGAGACAGGGGGTTGGAGGGTGTGAGAGAGAGAGAGAGAGTGAGACAGGGGGTTGGAGGGTGTGAGAGAACGAGAGAGAGACAGTGAGTTGGAGGGTGTGAGAGAGAGAGAGAGAGAGACAGGGCATTGGAGGCTGTGAGAGGGAGAGAGACAGGGGGTTGGATGGTGTGAGAGAGAGAGAGATACAGGGGGTTGGAGGGTGTGAGAGAGAGAGACAGGGAGTTGGAGGGTTTACGAGACAGAGTGAGAGACAGGGAGTTGGAGGGTTTGTGATAGAGATAGAAACAGAGTGTTTGAGGGTGTGTGTGGGAGAGAGAGACAGGGAGTTGGAGGGTGGGAGAGAGAGATAGAGAGACAGGGAATTGGAGGCTGTGAGAGGGAGAGAGAGAGCGACAGGGAGTTGCAGGGTGTGAGAGAGAGACAGGGGGTTGGAGGGTGTGAGAGGGAGAGTGAGAGAGGCGGGTAGTTGGAGGGTGTGAGAGAGAGAGACAGGGAGTGGCAGGGTGAGAGAGAGAGAGAGGCAGGGGGTTGGAGGTTGCGAGAGAGAGCGAGAGAGACAGGGGGTTGGAGCATGTGAGAGAGAGGGAGAGAGACAGTGAGTTGGAGGGTGAGAGAGAGAGAGAGGCGGGTAGTTGGAGGGTGTGAGAGAGAGAGAGACAGGTGTTTGGAGGGTGCGAGAGCGAGAGAGAGACAGGGAGTTGGAGGGTGTGAGAGGGAGAGTGAGAGAGGCGGGTAGTTGGAGGGTGTGAGAGAGAGAGAGAGACAGGGGGTTGGAGCATGTGAGAGAGAGGGAGAGAGACAGTGAGTTGGAGGGTGAGAGAGAGAGAGAGAGGCGGGTAGTTGGAGGGTGTGAGAGAGAGAGAGACAGGTGTTTGGAGGGTGCGAGAGAGAGAGAGAGACAGGGAGTTGGAGGGTGTGAGAGGGAGAGAGAGAGAGGCGGGTAGTTGGAGGGTGTGAGAGAGAGAGAGAGACAGGGGGTTGGAGGGTGTGAGAGACAGGGAGACAGTGAGTTGGAGGGAGTGAGAGAGACAGAGAGACAAAGAGTTGGAGGGTGTCAGAGACAGAGAGACAGGGAGTTGGAGGATGTGAGAGACAGAGAGACAGGACGTTGGAGGGTATGAGAGGGAGAGAGAGAGAGACAGGGAGTTGGAGGGTTTGAGAGGGATGGAGAGAGTGAGAGTGAGACAGGGAGATGGAGGGTGAGAGAGAAAGAGACAGGGAGTTGGAGGGTGTGTGAGAGAGAGAGACAGGGGGTTGGAGGGTTTCAGAGAGTGAGAGAGGGAGTTGGAGGATGTGTGAGAGAGAGAGAGAGACAGTGAGTTGGAGGGTGTATGAGAGAGAGAGATAGGGAGTTGGAGGGTGTAAGAGGAAGAAAGAGAGAGAGACAGGGAGTTGGAAGGTGTGTGAGAGAGAGAGAGAGAGCGAGCCAGTGAGTTGGAGGGTATGTGTGAGAGAGAGACAGGGAGTTGGAGGGTATGTGTGAGACAGAGAGGCAGACGGGCAGTTGGAGGTTGTGAGAGGGAGAGGAAGAGAGAGACAGAGAGTTGGAGGGTATGTGTTAGAGAGAGAGGGAGACGGGTAGTTGGAGGTTGTGAGAGGGAGAGGAAGAGAGAGACAGAGAGTTGGAGGGTATGTGTGAGAGAGAGAGGGAGACGGGTAGTTGCAGGGTGTGAGAGAGAGAGGCAGGGAGGTGGAGGGTATGTGAGAGAGAGAGACAGGGAGTTGGAGGGTGTGAGAGGGAGGGAGAGAAAGAGCCAAGGAGTTGGAGGGTGTGTGAGAGAGAGAGAGGGAGAGAAAGTGAGATGCAGGGTGAGAGAAAGAGGGAGAGAGAGAAAGGGGGTTCGAGAGTGTGTGAGAGAGAGAGAATGAGACGTGTGGTTGGAGGGAGTGAGAGAGAGAGAGAGAGACAGGGAGTTGGAGGGTGTGTGTGAGACAGAGAGGGAGTTGGAGGGTGTGTGAGAGAGAGAGAGACAGGGTGTTGGAGGGTGTGAGAGGGAGAGAGAGAGAGAGGCGGCTAGTTGGAGGTTGAGAGAGAGAGAGAGAGACAGTGGGTTAGAGGGTGTGAGAGAGAGAGAGAGACAGGGGGTTGGGGGGTGTGAGAAGGAGAGAGAGAGACAGTGGGTTGGAGGGAGTGTGGGAGACAGAGAGCTAAAGAGTTGGAGGGTGTCAGAGACAGAGAGACAGGCAGTTGAAGGATGTGAGACAGAGAGAGACAGGACGTTGGAGGGTATGAGAGGGAGAGAGAGAGAGACAGGGAGTTGTAGGGTTTGAGAGGGATGGAGAGAGAGAGTGAGACAGGGAGATGGAGGGTGAGAGAGAAAGAGAAGGGAGTTGGAGGGTGTGTGAGAGAGAGAAAGACAGGGGGTTGGAGGGTTTCAGAGAGTGAGAGAGGGTGTTGGAGGTTGTGTGAGAGAGAGAGAGACAGGTGGTTGGAGGGTTTCAGAGAGTGAGAGAGGGAGTTGGAGGGTTTACGAGAGAGAGAGAGAGACAGGGAGTTGGAGGGTTTGTGATAGAGATAGAAACAGAGTGTTTGAGGGTGTGTGTGGGAGAGAGAGACTGGGGGTTGGAGGGTTTCAGAGAGTGAGAGAGGGAGTTGGAGGGTGTGTGCGAGAGAGAAAGAGAGACAGTGAGTTGGTGGGTGGGTGAGAGAGAGAGACAGGGAGTTGGAGGGTTTGTGATAGAGATAGAAACAGAGTGTTTGAGCGTGTGTGTGGGAGAGAGAGACAGGGAATTGGAGGGTGTGAGAGTGAGAGAGAGAGAAACAGGGAGTTGGAGGGTGTGATAGAAAGAGAGAGACAGGGTGTTGCAGGGTGTGAGAGAGAGAGAGACAGGGGGTTGGAGGGTGTGAGAGAGAAAGAGAGACAGGGCGTTTGGATGGTGTGAGAGGGAGAGAGAGAGAGAGGCGGGTAGTTGGAGGGTGTGTGAGAGAGAGAGAGAGAGAGACAGGGGGTTGGAGCGTCTGAGAGAGAGAGACAGTGAGTTGGAAGGTGTGAGAGAGAGAGAGAGAGGCGGGTAGTTGGAGGGTGTGAGAGAGAGAGAGACAGGGGGTTGGAGGGTTTACGAGAGAGAGTGAGAGACAGGGAGTTGGAGGGTTTGTGATAGAGATAGAAACAGAGTGTTTGAGGGTGTGTGTGGGAGTGAGAGACAGGGAGTTGGAGGGTGGGAGAGAGAGATATAGAGACAGGGAATTGGAGGCTGTGAGAGGGAGAGAGAGAGCGACAGGGAGTTGCAGGGTGTGAGAGAGAGACAGGGAGTTGGAGGGTATGAGAGAGAGAGACAGGGCGTCGGAGGGTATGAGAGAGAGAGTGACAGGGTGTCGGAGAGTATGAGAGAGAGACAGGGAGTTGGTGGGTGAGAGAGAAAGAGAGAGAGACAGGGAGTTGGAGGGTGTGAGAGAGAGAGTGACAGGGTGTCGGAGGGTATGAGAGAGAGACAGGGAGTTGGAAGGTGAGGGAGAGAGAGAGAGAGACAAAGTATTGGAGGGTGTGAGAGAGAGAGAGAGACAGGGAGTTGGAGGGTGTGAGAGAGAGAGTGACAGGGTGTCGGAGAGTATGAGAGAGAGACAGGGAGTTGGGGGGGTGAGAGAGAAAGAGAGAGAGACAGGGAGTTGGAGGGTGTGAGAGAGAGAGTGACAGGGTGTCGGAGGGTATGAGAGAGAGACAGGGAGTTGGAAAGGTGAGGGAGAGAGAGAGAGAGACAAAGTATTGGAGGGTGTGAGAGAGAGAGAGAGACAGGGAGTTGGAGGGTGTGAGAGAGAGAGACAGGGCGTTGGAGGGTGTGAGAGGGAGGGAGAGAGAGAGAGTGAGACAGGGAGATGGAGGGTGAGAGAGAGAGAGAGAGGGAGTTGGAGGGTTTGAGAGAGTGAGAGAGGGAGTTGGAGGGTGTGTGAGAGAGAGAGATAGGGAGATGGAGGGGTGTGAGAGGAAGAAAGAGAGAGACAGGGAGTTGGAGGGTGTGAGAGAGAGAGAGAGAGAGACAGGTTGTTGGAGGGTGTGTGAGAGAGAGAGATAGACAGGGAGTTAGAGGCTGTGAGATAGAGAGAGAGAGACAGGGAGTTGGAGGGTGTGAGAGAGAGAGAGACAAAGAGTTGGAGGGTGTCAGAGAGAGAGAGACAGGGAGTTGGAGGATGTGAGAGAGAAAGAGACAGGACATTGGAGGGTATGAGAGGGAGAGAGAGAGAGACAGGGAGTTGGAGGGTGTGAGAGGGATGGAGAGAGAGAGAGTGGGACAGGGAGATGGAGCATGAGAGAGAAAGAGACAGGGAGTTGGAGGGTGTGTGAGAGAGAGACAGGGGTTGGAGTGTTTCAGAGAGTGAGAGAGGGATTTGGAGGGTGTGTGAGAGAGAGAGAGAGAGACAGTGAGTTGGTGGGTGGGTGAGAGAGAGATAGGGAGTTGGACGGTGTGCGAGACACGGAGTTGGAGGTTGTGTGAGAGAGAGAGAGAGAGACAGGGTGTTGGAGGGTTTACGAGAGAGAGAGAGAGACAGGGACTTGGAGGGTGTGAGAGAGAGGGAGAGACAGTGAATTGGAGGGTGTGAGAGGGAGAGTGAGAGAGAGTCGAATAGTTGGAGGGTGTGAGAGAGAGAGACAGGGAGTTGGAGGGTTTACGAGAGAGAGAGAGAGACAGGGAGTTGGAGGGTTTGTGATAGAGATAGAAACAGAGTGTTTGAGGGTGTGTGTGGGAGAGAGAGACAGGGAGTTGGAGGGTGTGAGAGAGAGAGAGAGAGAGAGAGACAGGGAGTTGGAGGGTGTGAGAGAGAGAGAGAGGGAGAGGCAGGGCGTTGGAGGGTGTGAGAGAGAGAGAGAGACAGGGTGTTGGAGGGTTTACGAGAGAGAGAGAGACAGGGAGTTGGAGGGTTTGTGATAGAGATAGAAACAGAGTGTTTGAGCGTGTGTGTGGGAGAGAGAGACAGGGAATTGGAGTTTGTGAGAGTGAGAGAGAGAGAAACAGGGAGTTGGAGGGTGTGAGAGAGAGAGAGAGACAGGGTGTTGCAGGGTGTGAGAGAGAGAGAGACAGGGGGTTGGAGGGTGTGAGAGAGAAAGAGAGACAGGGCGTTGGATGGTGTGAGAGGGAGAGAGAGAGAGAGGCGGGTAGTTGGAGGGTGTGAGAGAGAGAGAGAGAGAGACAGAGGATTGGAGCGTCTGAGAGAGAGAGACAGTGAGTTGGAAGGTGTGAGAGAGAGAGAGAGAGAGGCGGGTAGTTGGAGGGTGTGAGAGAGAGAGAGACAGGGGGTTGGAGTGTGTGAGAGAGAGAGAGAGACAGTGAGTTGGAGGGTGTGAGAGACAGAGAGACAAAGAGTTGGAGGGTGTCAGAGAGAGAGACAGGACGTTGGAGGGTATGAGAGGGAGAGAGAGAGAGACAGGGAGTTGGAGGGTGTGAGAGGGATGGAGAGAGAGAGAGTGAGACAGGGAGATGGAGCATGAGAGAGAAAGAGACAGGGAGTTGGAGGGTGTGTGAGAGAGAGACAGGGGTTGGAGTGTTTCAGAGAGTGAGAGAGGGATTTGGAGGGTGTGTGAGAGAGAGAGAGACAGTGAGTTGGTGGGTGGGTGAGAGAGAGATAGGGAGCTGGACGGTGTGCGAGACACGGAGTTGGAGGTTGTGTGAGAGAGAGAGAGAGAGAGACAGGGTGTTGGAGGGTTTACGAGAGAGAGAGAGAGAGACAGGGACTTGGAGGGTGTGAGAGAGAGGGAGAGACAGTGAATTGGAGGGTGTGAGAGGGAGAGTGAGAGAGAGTCGAATAGTTGGAGGGTGTGAGAGAGAGAGACAGGGAGTTGGAGGGTTTACGAGAGAGAGAGAGAGACAGGGAGTTGGAGGGTTTGTGATAGAGATAGAAACAGAGTGTTTGAGGGTGTGTGTGGGAGAGAGAGACAGGGAGTTGGAGGGTGTGAGAGTGAGAGAGAGAGAAACAGGGAGTTGGAGGTTGTGAGAGAGAGAGAGAGAGAGACAGGGAGTTGGAGGGTGTGAGAGAGAGAGAGAGAGGCAGGGGGTTGGAGAGTGTGAGAGAGAGAGAGACAGGGAGTTGAAGGGTTTACGAGAGAGAGAGAGACAGGGAGTTGGAGGGTTTGTGATAGAGATAGAAACAGAGTGTTTGAGCGTGTGTGTGGGAGAGAGAGACAGGGAATTGGAGAGTGTGAGAGTGAGAGAGAGAGAAACAGGGAGTTGGAGGGTGTGATAGAAAGAGAGAGACAGGGTGTTGCAGGGTGTGAGAGAGAGAGAGACAGGGGGTTGGAGGGTGTGAGAGAGAAAGAGAGACAGGGCGTTTGGATGGTGTGAGAGGGAGAGAGAGAGAGAGGCGGGTAGTTGGAGGGTGGTGAGAGAGAGAGAGAGAGAGACAGGGGGTTGGAGCGTCTGAGGGAGAGAGACAGTGAGTTGGAAGGTGTGAGAGAGAGAGAGAGAGGCGGGTAGTTGGAGGGTGTGAGAGAGAGAGAGACAGGGGGTTGGAGGGTGTGAGAGAGAGAGAGAGACAGTGAGTTGGAGGGTGTGAGAGACAGAGAGACAAAGAGTTGGAGGGTGTCAGAGAGAGAGACAGGACGTTGGAGGGTATGAGAGGGAGAGAGAGAGAGAGACAGGAAGTTGGAGGGTGTGAGAGGGTCGGAGAGAGAGAGAGAGTGAGACAGGGAGATGGAGCGTGAGAGAGAAAGAGACAGGGAGTTGGAGGGTGTGTGAGAGAGAGATTGGGGGTTGGAGGGTTTCAGAGAGTGAGAGAGGGAGTTGGAGGGTGTGTGAGAGAGAGAGAGAGAGACAGTGAGTTGGTGGGTGGGTGAGAGAGAGAGATAGGGAGTTGGACGGTGTGACAGGAAGAGAGAGAGAGAGACAGGGGGTTGGAGGGTGTGAGAGAGAGAGAGAGAGTGAGACAGGGGGTTGGAGGGTGTGAGAGAACGAGAGAGACACAGTGAGTTGGAGGGTGTGAGAGAGAGAGAGAGACAGGGCATTGGAGGCTGTGAGAGGGAGAGAGACAGGGGGTTGGATGGTGTGAGAGAGAGAGAGATACAGGGGGTTGGAGGGTGTGAGAGAGAGAGACAGGGAGTTGGAGGGTTTACGAGACAGAGTGAGAGACAGGGAGTTGGAGGGTTTGTGATAGAGATAGAAACAGAGTGTTTGAGGGTGTGTGTGGGAGAGAGAGACAGGGAGTTGGAGGGTGGGAGAGAGAGATAGAGAGACAGGGAATTGGAGGCTGTGAGAGGGAGAGAGAGAGCGACAGGGAGTTGCAGGGTGTGAGAGAGAGACAGGGGGTTGGAGGGTGTGAGAGGGAGAGTGAGAGAGGCGGGTAGTTGGAGGGTGTGAGAGAGAGAGACAGGGAGTGGCAGGGTGAGAGAGAGAGAGAGGCAGGGGGTTGGAGGGTGCGAGAGAGAGCGAGAGAGACAGGGGGTTGGAGCATGTGAGAGAGAGGGAGAGAGACAGTGAGTTGGAGGGTGAGAGAGAGAGAGAGGCGGGTAGTTGGAGGGTGTGAGAGAGAGAGAGACAGGTGTTTGGAGGGTGCGAGAGCGAGAGAGAGACAGGGAGTTGGAGGGTGTGAGAGGGAGAGTGAGAGAGGCGGGTAGTTGGAGGGTGTGAGAGAGAGAGAGAGACAGGGGGTTGGAGCATGTGAGAGAGAGGGAGAGAGACAGTGAGTTGGAGGGTGAGAGAGAGAGAGAGAGGCGGGTAGTTGGAGGGTGTGAGAGAGAGAGAGACAGGTGTTTGGAGGGTGCGAGAGAGAGAGAGAGACAGGGAGTTGGAGGGTGTGAGAGGGAGAGAGAGAGAGGCGGGTAGTTGGAGGGTGTGAGAGAGAGAGAGAGACAGGGGGTTGGAGGGTGTGAGAGACAGGGAGACAGTGAGTTGGAGGGAGTGAGAGAGACAGAGAGACAAAGAGTTGGAGGGTGTCAGAGACAGAGAGACAGGGAGTTGGAGGATGTGAGAGACAGAGAGACAGGACGTTGGAGGGTATGAGAGGGAGAGAGAGAGAGACAGGGAGTTGGAGGGTTTGAGAGGGATGGAGAGAGTGAGAGTGAGACAGGGAGATGGAGGGTGAGAGAGAAAGAGACAGGGAGTTGGAGGGTGTGTGAGAGAGAGAGACAGGGGGTTGGAGGGTTTCAGAGAGTGAGAGAGGGAGTTGGAGGGTGTGTGAGAGAGAGAGAGAGACAGTGAGTTGGAGGGTGTATGAGAGAGAGAGATAGGGAGTTGGAGGGTGTAAGAGGAAGAAAGAGAGAGAGACAGGGAGTTGGAAGGTGTGTGAGAGAGAGAGAGAGAGCGAGCCAGTGAGTTGGAGGGTATGTGTGAGAGAGAGACAGGGAGTTGGAGGGTATGTGTGAGACAGAGAGGCAGACGGGCAGTTGGAGGTTGTGAGAGGGAGAGGAAGAGAGAGACAGAGAGTTGGAGGGTATGTGTTAGAGAGAGAGGGAGACGGGTAGTTGGAGGTTGTGAGAGGGAGAGGAAGAGAGAGACAGAGAGTTGGAGGGTATGTGTGAGAGAGAGAGGGAGACGGGTAGTTGCAGGGTGTGAGAGAGAGAGGCAGGGAGGTGGAGGGTATGTGAGAGAGAGAGACAGGGAGTTGGAGGGTGTGAGAGGGAGGGAGAGAAAGAGCCAAGGAGTTGGAGGGTGTGTGAGAGAGAGAGAGGGAGAGAAAGTGAGATGCAGGGTGAGAGAAAGAGGGAGAGAGAGAAAGGGGGTTCGAGAGTGTGTGAGAGAGAGAGAATGAGACGTGTGGTTGGAGGGAGTGAGAGAGAGAGAGAGAGACAGGGAGTTGGAGGGTGTGTGTGAGACAGAGAGGGAGTTGGAGGGTGTGTGAGAGAGAGAGAGACAGGGTGTTGGAGGGTGTGAGAGGGAGAGAGAGAGAGAGGCGGCTAGTTGGAGGTTGAGAGAGAGAGAGAGAGACAGTGGGTTAGAGGGTGTGAGAGAGAGAGAGAGACAGGGGGTTGGGGGGTGTGAGAAGGAGAGAGAGAGACAGTGGGTTGGAGGGAGTGTGGGAGACAGAGAGCTAAAGAGTTGGAGGGTGTCAGAGACAGAGAGACAGGCAGTTGAAGGATGTGAGACAGAGAGAGACAGGACGTTGGAGGGTATGAGAGGGAGAGAGAGAGAGACAGGGAGTTGTAGGGTTTGAGAGGGATGGAGAGAGAGAGTGAGACAGGGAGATGGAGGGTGAGAGAGAAAGAGAAGGGAGTTGGAGGGTGTGTGAGAGAGAGAAAGACAGGGGGTTGGAGGGTTTCAGAGAGTGAGAGAGGGTGTTGGAGGTTGTGTGAGAGAGAGAGAGACAGGTGGTTGGAGGGTTTCAGAGAGTGAGAGAGGGAGTTGGAGGGTTTACGAGAGAGAGAGAGAGACAGGGAGTTGGAGGGTTTGTGATAGAGATAGAAACAGAGTGTTTGAGGGTGTGTGTGGGAGAGAGAGACAGGGAGTTGGAGGGTGTGAGAGTGAGAGAGAGAGAAACAGGGAGTTGGAGGGTGTGAGAGAGAGAGAGAGAGAGATAAAGGGAGTTGGAGGGTGTGAGAGAGAGAGAGAGAGGCAGGGGGTTGGAGGGTGTGAGAAAGAGAGAGGGAGAGACAGGGAGTTGGATGGTGTGAGAGAGAGAGAGACAAAGAGTTGGAGGGTGTCAGAGAGAGAGAGACAGGGAGTTGGAGGATGTGAAAGAGAGAGAGACAGGACATTGGAGGGTATGAGAGGGAGAGAGAGAGAGACAGGGAGTTGGAGGGTGTGAGAGGGATGGAGAGAGAGAGAGTGAGACAGTGAGTTGCAGGGTGTATGAGAGAGAGATAGGGAGTTGGAGGGTGTGAGAGGAAGAAAGAGAGAGAGACAGGGAGTTGGAAGGTGTCGGGTAGTTGGAGGTTGTGAGAGGGAGAGGAAGAGAGACACAGAGAGTTGGAGGGTATGTGTGAGAGATAGAGGGAGACGGGTAGTTGCAGGGTGTGAGAGAGAGAGGCAGGGAGGTGGAGGGTATGTGAGAGAGAGAGACAGGGAGTTGGAGGGTGTGAGAGGGAGAGAGAGAAAGAGCCAAGGAGTTGCAGGGTGTGTGAGACATAGAGAGGGAGAGAAAGGGAGACGGAGGATGAGAGAGAGAGAGAGAGAGAGAAAGGGGGTTCGAGAGTGTGTGAGAGAGAGAGAATGAGACGTGTGGTTGGAGGGAGTGAGAGAGAGAGAGAGAGACAGGGAGTTGGAGGGTGTGTGTGAGACAGAGAGGGAGTTGGAGGGTGTGTGAGAGAGAGAGAGACAGGGTGTTCTAGGGTGTGAGAGGGAGAGAGAGACAGGGGGTTGGGGGGTGTGAGAAGGAGAGAGAGACAGTGGGTTGGAGGGAGTGTGGGAGTCAGAGAGCTAAAGAGTTGGAGGGTGTCAGAGACAGAGAGACAGGCAGTTGGAGGATGTGAGAGAGAGAGAGACAGGACGTTGGAGGGTTTAAGAGAGTGAGAGAGGGAGTTGGAGGGTTTACGAGAGAGAGAGAGAGACAGGGAGTTGGAGGGTTTGTGATAGAGATAGAAACAGAGTGTTTGAGGGTGTGTGTGGGAGAGAGAGACAGGGAGTTGGAGGGTGTGAGAGTGAGAGAGAGAGAAACAGGGAGTTGGAGGGTGTGAGAGAGAGAGAGAGAGAGACAGGGAGTTGGAGGGTGTGAGAGAGAGAGAGAGAGAGGCAGGGGGTTGGAGGGTGTGAGAAAGAGAGAGGGAGAGACAGGGAGTTGGAGGGTGTGAGAGAGAGAGAGACAAAGAGTTGGAGGGTGTCAGAGAGAGAGAGACAGGGAGTTGGAGGATGTGAGAGAGAGAGAGACAGGACATTGGAGGGTATGAGAGGGAGAGAGAGAGAGACAGGGAGTTGGAGGGTGTGAGAGGGATGGAGAGAGAGAGAGTGAGACAGGGAGATGGAGCATGAGAGAGAAAGAGACAGGGAGTTGGAGGGTGTGTGAGAGAGAGACAGGGGTTGGAGGGTTTCAGAGAGTGAGAGAGGGATTTGGAGGGTGTGTGAGAGAGAGAGAGAGAGACAGTGAGTTGGTGGGTGGGTGAGAGAGAGAGATAGGGAGTTGGACGGTGTGCGAGACACGGAGTTGGAGGTTGTGTGAGAGAGAGAGAGAGAGACAGGGTGTTGGAGGGTTTACGAGAGAGAGAGAGAGAGACAGGGACTTGGAGGGTGTGAGAGAGAGGGAGAGACAGTGAATTGGAGGGTGTGAGAGGGAGAGTGAGAGAGAGTCGAATAGTTGGAGGGTGTGAGAGAGAGAGACAGAGAGTTGGAGGGTTTACGAGAGAGAGAGAGAGAGACAGGGAGTTGGATGGTTTGTGATAGATAGAAACAGAGTGTTTGAGGGTGTGTGTGGGAGAGAGAGACAGGGAGTTGGAGGGTGTGAGAGTGAGAGAGAGAGAAACAGGGAGTTGGAGGGTGTGAGAGAGAGAGAGAGAGAGGCAGGGGGTTGGAGGGTGTGAGAGAGAGAGAGACAGGGAGTTGGAGGGTTTACGAGAGAGAGAGAGACAGGGCGTTGGAGGGTTTGTGATAGAGATAGAAACAGAGTGTTTGAGCGTGTGTGTGGGAGAGAGAGACAGGGAATTGGAGGGTGTGAGAGTGAGAGAGAGAGAAACAGGGAGTTGGAGGGTGTGAGAGAGTGAGAGAGACAGGGTGTTGCAGGGTGTGAGAGAGAGAGAGACAGGGGGTTGGAGGGTGTGAGAGAGAAAGAGAGACAGGGCGTTGGATGGTGTGAGAGGGAGAGAGAGAGAGGCGGGTTGTTGGAGGGTGTGAGAGAGTAAGAGAGAGAGACAGGGGGTTGGAGCGTCTGAGAGAGAGAGACAGTGAGTTGGAAGGTGTGAGAGAGAGAGAGGCAGGTAGTTGGAGGGTGTGAGAGAGAGAGAGACAGGGGGTTGGAGGGTGTGAGAGAGAGAGAGACAGTGAGTTGGAGGGTGTGAGAGACAGAGAGACAAAGAGTTGGAGGGTGTCAGAGAGAGAGACAGGACGTTGGAGGGTATGAGAGGGAGAGAGAGAGAGAGAGACAGGGAGTTGGAGGGTGTGAGAGGGTTGGAGAGAGAGAGAGTGAGACAGGGAGATAGAGCGTGAGAGAGAAACAGACAGGGAGTTGGAGGGTGTGTGAGAGAGAGACTGGGGTTTGGAGGGTTTCAGAGAGTGAGAGAGGGAGTTGGAGGGTGTGTGAGAGAGAGAAAGAGAGACAGTGAGTTGGTGGGTGGGTGAGAGAGAGAGATAGGGAGTTGGACGGTGTGACAGGAAGAGAGAGTGAGAGACAGGGGGTTGGAGGGTGTGAGAGAGAGAGAGAGAGTGAGACAGGGGGTTGGAGCGTGTGAGAGAGAGAGAGAGAGACAGTGAGTTGGAGGGTGAGAGAGAGAGAGAGAGACAGGGTATTGGAGGGTGTGAGAGGGAGAGAGACAGGGGGTTGGATGGTGTGAGAGAGAGAGAGAGACAGGGGTTTCGAGGGTGTGAGAGAGAGAGAGACAGGGAGTTGGAGGGTTTACGAGAGAGAGTGAGAGACAGGGAGTTGGAGGGTTTGTGATAGAGATAGAAACAGAGTGTTTGAGGGTGTGTGTGGGAGAGAGAGACAGGGAATTGGAGGCTGTGAGAGGGAGAGAGAGAGCGACAGGGAGTTGCAGGGTGTGAGAGAGAGACTGGGAGTTGGAGGGTATGAGAGAGAGAGACAGGGCGTCGGAGGGTATGAGAGAGAGAGTGACAGGGTGTCGGAGAGTATGAGAGAGAGACAGGGAGTTGGAGGGTGAGAGAGAAAGAGAGAGAGACAGGGAGTTGGAGGGTGTGAGAGAGAGAGTGACAGGGTGTCGGAGGGTATGAGAGAGAGACAGGGAGTTGGAAAGGTGAGGGAGAGAGAGAGAGAGACAAAGTATTGGAGGGTGTGAGAGAGAGAGAGAGACAGGGGGTAGGAGGGTGTGAGAGAGAGAGTGACAGGGTGTCGGAGAGTATGAGAGAGAGACAGGGAGTTGGGGGGTGAGAGAGAAAGAGAGAGAGACAGGGAGTTGGAGGGTGTGAGAGAGAGAGTGACAGGTAGTCGGAGGGTATGAGAGAGAGACAGGGAGTTGGAAAGGTGAGGGAGAGAGAGAGAGAGACAAAGTATTGGAGGGTGTGAGAGAGAGAGAGACAGGGAGTTGGAGGGTGTGAGAGGGAGGGAGAGAGAGACAGTGAGACAGGGAGATGGAGGGTGAGAGAGAGAGAGACAGGGAGTTGGAGGGTTTGAGAGAGTGAAAGAGGGAGTTGGAGGGTGTGTGAGAGAGAGAGATAGGGAGATGGAGGGTGTGAGGAAGAAAGAGAGAGACAGGTTGTTGGAGGGTGTGTGAGAGAGAGAGATAGACAGGGAGTTAGAGGCTGTGAGATAGAGAGAGAGAGACAGGGAGTTGGAGGGTGTGAGAGAGAGAGAGACAAAGTATTGGAGGGTGTGAGAGAGAGAGAGACAGGGAGTTGGAGGGTGTGAGAGGGAGGGAGAGAGAGACAGTGAGACAGGGAGATGGAGGGTGAGAGAGAGAGAGACAGGGAGTTGGAGGGTTTGAGAGAGTGAGAGAGGGAGTTGGAGGGTGTGTGAGAGAGAGAGATAGGGAGATGGAGGGTGTGAGGAAGAAAGAGAGAGACAGGTTGTTGGAGGGTGTGTGAGAGAGAGAGATAGACAGGGAGTTAGAGGCTGTGAGATAGAGAGAGAGAGACAGGGAGTTGGAGGGTGTGAGAGAGAGAGAGACAAAGAGTTGGAGGGTGTCAGAGAGAGAGAGACAGGGAGTTGGAGGATGTGAGAGAGAAAGAGACAGGACATTGGAGGGTATGAGAGGGAGAGAGAGAGAGACAGGGAGTTGGAGGGTGTGAGAGGGATGGAGAGAGAGAGAGTGAGACAGGGAGATGGAGCATGAGAGAGAAAGAGACAGGGAGTTGGAGGGTGTGTGAGAGAGAGACAGGGGTTGGAGGGTTTCAGAGAGTGAGAGAGGGATTTGGAGGGTGTGAGAGAGAGAGAGAGAGAGACAGTGAGTTGGTGGGTGGGTGAGAGAGAGAGATAGGGAGTTGGACGGTGTGCGAGACACGGAGTTGGAGGTTGCGTGTGCGAGAGAGAGAGAGACAGGGTGTTGGAGGGTTTACGAGAGAGAGAGAGACAGGAACTTGGAGGGTGTGAGAGAGAGGGAGAGACAGTGAATTGGAGGGTGTGAGAGGGAGAGTGAGAGAGAGTCGAATAGTTGGAGGGTGTGAGAGAGAGAGAGACAGGGAGTTGGAGGGTTTACGAGAGAGAGAGAGAGACAGGGAGTTGGAGGGTTTGTGATAGAGATAGAAACAGAGTGTTTGAGGGTGTGTGTGGGAGAGAGAGACAGGGAGTTGGAGGTTGTGAGAGTGAGAGAGAGAGAAACAGGGAGTTGGAGGGTGTGAGAGAGAGAGAGAGAGAGACAGGGAGTTGGAGGGTGTGAGAGAGAGAGAGAGAGAGGCAGGGTGTTGGAGGGTGTGAGAGAGAGAGAGACAGGGAGTTGAAGGGTTTATGAGAGAGAGAGAGAGACAGGGAGTTGGAGGGTTTGTGATAGAGATAGAAACAGAGTGTTTGAGCGTGTGTGTGGGAGAGAGAGACAGGGAATTGGAGGGTGTGAGAGTGAGAGAGAGAGAAACAGGGAGTTGGAGGGTGTGAGAGAGAGAGAGAGACAGGGTGTTGCAGGGTGTGAGAGAGAGAGAGACAGGGGGTTGGAGGGTGTGAGAGAGAAAGAGAGACAGGGCGTTGGATGGCGTGAGAGGGAGAGAGAGAGAGGCGGATAGTTGGAGGGTGTGAGAGAGAGAGAGAGAGAGACGGGGTTGGAGTGTCTGAGAGAGAGAGACAGTGAGTTGGAAGGTGTGAGAGAGAGAGAGAGAGGCGGGTAGTTGGAGGGTGTGAGAGAGAGAGAGACAGGGGGGTGGAGGGTGTGAGAGAGAGAGAGAGACAGTGAGTTGGAGGGTGTGAGAGATAGAGAGACAAAGAGTTGGAGGGTGTCAGAGAGAGAGACAGGACGTTGGAGGGTATGAGAGGGAGAGAGAGAGAGAGACAGGAAGTTGGAGGGTGTGAGAGGGTTGGAGAGAGAGAGAGTGAGACAGGGAGATGGAGCGTGAGAGAGAAAGAGACAGGGAGTTAGAGGGTGTGTGAGAGAGAGATTGGGGGTTGGAGGGTTTCAGAGAGTGAGAGAGGGAGTTGGAGGGTGTGTGAGAGAGAGAGAGAGAGACAGTGAGTTGGTGGGTGGGTGAGAGAGAGAGATAGGGAGTTGGACGGTGTGACAGGAAGAGAGAGAGAGAGACAGGGGGTTGGAGGGTGTGAGAGAGAGAGAGAGAGTGAGACAGGGGGTTGGAGCGTGTGAGAGAGAGAGAGAGAGACAGTGAGTTGGAGCGTTAGAGAGAGAGAGAGAGACAGGGCGTTGGAGGGTGTGAGAGGGAGAGAGACAGGGAGTTGGAGGGTTTACGAGAGAGAGTGAGAGACAGGGAGTTGGAGGGTTTGTGATAGAGATAGAAACAGAGTGTTTGAGGGTGTGTGTGGGAGAGAGAGACAGGGAGTTGGAGGGTTTACGAGAGAGAGTGAGAGACAGGGAGTTGGAGGGTTTGTGATAGAGATAGAAACAGAGTGTTTGAGGGTGTGTGTGGGAGAGAGAGACAGGGAGTTGGAGGGTGGGAGAGAGAGATAGAGAGACAGGGAATTGGAGGCTGTGAGAGGGAGAGAGAGAGCGACAGGGAGTTGCAGGGTGTGAGAGAGAGACAGGGGGTTGGAGGGTGTGAGAGGGAGAGTGATAGAGGCGGGTAGTTGGAGGGTGTGAGAGAGTGAGACAGGGAGTGGCAGGGTGAGAGAGAGAGAGAGGCAGGGGGTTGGAGGGTGCGAGAGAGAGTGAGAGAGACAGGGGGTTGGAGCATGTGAGAGAGAGGGAGAGAGACAGTGAGTTGGAGGGTGAGAGAGAGAGAGGCGGGTAGTTGGAGGGTGTGAGAGAGAGAGAGACAGGTGTTTGGAGGGTGCGAGAGCAAGAGAGAGACAGGGAGTTGGAGGGTGTGAGAGGGAGAGAGAGAGAGGCGGGTAGTTGGAGGGTGTGAGAGAGAGAGAGAGACAGGGGGTTGGAGGGTGTGAGAGGCAGGGAGACAGTGATTTGGAGGGAGTGAGAGAGACAGAGAGACAAAGAGTTGGAGGGTGTCAGAGACAGAGAGACAGGGAGTTGGAGGATGTGAGAGACAGAGAGACAGGACGTTGGAGGGTATGAGAGGGAGAGAGAGAGAGACAGGGAGTTGGAGGGTTTGAGAGGGATGGAGAGAGAGAGAGTGAGACAGGGAGATGGAGGGTGAGAGAGAAAGAGACAGGGAGTTGGAGGGTGTGTGAGAGAGAGAGAGACAGGGGGTTGGAGGGTTTCAGAGAGTGAGAGAGGGAGTTGGAGGGTGTGTGAGAGAGAGAGAGAGACAGGGAGTTGGAAGGTGTGTGAGAGAGAGAGAGAAAGATGGAGTTGCAGGGTGTGTGAGAGAGACAGAGAGACAGGGAGTTGGAGGGTATGAGAGAGAGAGAGACACGGTGTTGGAGGGTGTGAGAGGGAGAGAAAGAGCGAGACAGTGAGTTGGAGGGTATGTGTGAGAG
Organism: Isurus oxyrinchus; assembly: GCA_026770705.1. NCBI lineage: Eukaryota > Metazoa > Chordata > Chondrichthyes > Lamniformes > Lamnidae > Isurus > Isurus oxyrinchus. The sequence goes on from JANJGN010002243.1 coordinate 60,326, forward strand.
AGAGACAGGGAGTTGGAGGGTATGTGTGAGACAGAGAGGCAGACGGGTAGTTGGAGGTTGTGAGAGGGAGAGGAAGAGAGAGACAGAGAGTTGGAGGGTATGTGTGAGAGAGAGAGGGAGACGGGTAGTTGCAGGGTGTGAGAGAGAGAGGCAGGGAGGTGGAGGGTATGTGAGAGAGAGAGACAGGGAGTTGGAGGGTGTGAGAGGGAGAGAGAGAAAGAGCCAAGGAGTTGGAGGGTGTGTGAGAGAGAGAGAGGGAGAGAAAGGGAGATGGAGGGTGAGAGAGTGAGAGAGAGAGAAAGGGGGTTCGAGAGTGTGTGAGAGAGAGAGAATGAGACGTGTGGTTGGAGGGAGTGAGAGAGAGAGAGAGAGACAGGGAGTTGGAGGGTGTGTGTGAGACAGAGAAGGAGTTGGAGGGTGTGTGAGAGAGAGAGAGACAGGGTGTTCTAGGGTGTGAGAGGGAGAGAGAGACAGGGGGTTGGGGGGTGTGAGAAGGAGAGAGAGACAGTGGGTTGGAGGGAGTGTGGGAGTCAGAGAGCTAAAGAGTTGGAGGGTGTCAGAGACAGAGAGACAGGCAGTTGGAGGATGTGAGAGAGAGAGAGACAGGACGTTGGAGGGTATGAGAGGGAAGGAGAGAGAGACAGGGAGTTGGAGGGTTTGAGAGGGATGGAGAGAGAGAGAGTGAGACAGTGAGATGGAGGGTGAGAGAGAAAGAGAAGGGAGTTGGAGGGTGTGTGAGAGAGAGAAAGACAGGGGGTTGGAGGGTTTCAGAGAGTGAGAGAGGGAGTTGGAGGGTGTGTGAGAGAGAGAGAGACAGGTGGTTGGAGGGTTTCAGAGAGTGAGAGAGGGAGTTGGAGGCTGTGCGAGAGAGAGAGAGAGAGACAGTGAGTTGGAGGGTGTATGAGAGAGAGAGATAGGGAGTTGGAGGGTGTGAGAGGAAGAAAGAGAGAGAGACAGGGAGTTGGAAGGTGTGTGTGAGAGAGAGAAAGATGGAGTTGCAGTGTGTGTGAGAAAGAGAGAGACAGGGGGTTGGAGGGTGTGAGAGGGAGAGAGAGAGCGAGAGGGTGAGTTTGAGGGTATGTGTGAGAGAGAGACAGGGAGTTGGAGTGTATGTGTGAGAGAGAGAGGCAGACGGGTAGTTGGAGGTTGTGAGAGGGAGAGGAAGAGAGAGACAGAGAGTTGGAGGGTATGTGTTAGAGACAGAGGGAGACGGGTAGTTGCAGGGTGTGGGAGAGAGAGACGGGGAGTTGGAGGGTGTGAGAGGGAGAGAGAGAGAGAGAGACAGGGAGATGGAGGGTGAGAGAGAGAGAGAGAGAGAGAGAAAGGGGGTTCGAGAGTGTGTGAGAGAGAGAGAATGAGACGTGTGGTTGGAGGGAGTGAGAGACAGAGAGAGACAGGGAGTTGGAGGGTGTGTGTGTGAGAGAGAGGGAGTTGGAGGCTGTGTGAGAGAGAGAGAGACAGGGTGTTGGAGGGTGTGAGAGGGAGAGAGAGAGAGAGACAGCTGGTTGGAGGGTGAGAGAGAGAGAGAGACAGTGGGTTGGAGGGTGTGTGTGAGAGAGAGAGGGAGTTGGAGGCTGTGTGAGAGAGAGAGAGACAGGGTGTTGGAGGGTGTCAGAGGGAGAGAGAGAGAGAGACAGCTGGTTGGAGGGTGAGAGAGAGAGAGAGAGAGAGACAGTGGGTTGGAGGGTGTGAGAGGGAGAGAGAGACAGTGAGTTGGAGGGAGTGAGAGAGATAGAGAGACAAAGAGTTGGAGGGTGTCAGAGAGAGAGAGACAGGGAGTTGGAGGATGTGAGGGAGAGAGAGAGAGAAACAGGGAGTTGTGGGGTTTGAGAGGGATGGACAGAGAGAGAGTGAGACAGGGAGATGGAGGGTGAGAGACAAAGAGAAGGGAGTTGGAGGGTGTGTGAGAGAGAGAAAGACAGGGGGTTGGAGGGTTTCAGAGAGTGAGAGAGGGAGTTGGAGGGTGCGTGAGAGCGAGAGAGAGAGAGACAGTGAGTTGGAGGGTGTATGAGAGAGAGAAATAGGGATTTGGAGGGTGTGAGAGGAAGAAAGAGAGAGAGACAGGGAGTTGGAGGGTGTGTGAGAGAGAGAGAGAAAGATGGAGTTGCAGGTTGTGTGAGAGAGACAGAGAGACAGGGAGTTGGAGGGAGTGAGAGGGAAAGAGAGAGCGAGACAGTGAGTTGGAGGGTATGTGTGAGAGAGAGATAGACAGGGAGTTAGAGGCTGTGAGATAGAGAGAGAGACAGGGAGTTGGAGGGTGTGAGAGAGAGAGAGACAAAGAATTGGAGGGTGTCAGAGAGAGAGAGACAGGGAGTTGGAGGATGTGAGAGAGAGAGAGAGAGACAGGACATTGGAGGGTATGAGAGGGAGAGAGAGAGAGAGACAGGGAGTTGGAGGGTGTGAGAGGGATGGAGAGAGAGAGAGTGAGACAGGGAGATGGAGCATGAGAGAGAAAGAGACAGGGAGTTGGGGGGGTGTGTGAGAGAGAGACAGGGGTTGGAGGGTTTCAGAGAGTGAGAGAGGGATTTGGAGGGTGTGTGAGAGAGAGAGAGAGAGACAGTGAGTTGGTGGGTGGGTGAGAGAGAGAGATAGGGAGTTGGACGGTGTGCGAGACATGTAGTTGGAGGTTGTGTGAGAGAGAGAGAGAGAGAGAGAGAGGGTGTTGGAGGGTTTACGAGAGAGAGAGAGAGAGGGACTTGGAGGGTGTGAGAGAGAGGGAGAGACAGTGAATTGGAGGGTGTGAGAGGGAGAGTGAGAGAGAGTTGAATAGTTGGAGGGTGTGAGAGAGAGAGACAGGGAGTTGGAGGGTTTACGAGAGAGAGAGAGAGAGAGAGACAGGGAGTTGGAGGGTTTGTGATAGATAGAAACAGAGTGTTTGAGGGTGTGTGTGGGAGAGAGAGACAGGGAGTTGGAGGGTGTGTGAGAGAGAGAGAGAGAGAGGCAGGGAGTTGGAGAGTGTGAGAGAGAGAGAGAGAGAGACAGGGCGTTGGAGGGTGTGAGAGAGAGAGAGTCAGGGGGTTGGAGGGTTTACGAGAGAGAGAGAGAGAGACAGGGAGTTGGAGGGTTTGTGATAGAGATAGAAACAGAGTGTTTGAGCGTGTGTGTGGGAGAGAGAGACAGGGAATTGGAGGGTGTGAGAGTGAGAGAGAGAGAAACAGGGAGTTGGAGGGTGTGAGAGAGAGAGAGAGACAGGGTGTTGCAGGGTGTGAGAGAGAGAGAGACAGGGGGTTGGAGGGTGTGAGAGAGAAAGAGAGACAGGGCGTTGGATGGCGTGAGAGGGAGAGAGAGAGAGAGGCGGATAGTTGGAGGGTGTGAGAGAGAGAGAGAGAGAGACGGGGTTGGAGTGTCTGAGAGAGAGAGACAGTGAGTTGGAAGGTGTGTGAGAGAGAGAGAGAGGCGGGTAGTTGGAGGGTGTGAGAGAGAGAGAGAAAGGGGGGTGGAGGGTGTGAGAGAGAGAGAGAGACAGTGAGTTGGAGGGTGTGAGAGATAGAGAGACAAAGAGTTGGAGGGTGTCAGAGAGAGAGACAGGACGTTGGAGGGTATGAGAGGGAGAGAGAGAGAGAGACAGGAAGTTGGAGGGTATGAGAGGGTTGGAGAGAGAGAGAGTGAGACAGGGAGATGGAGCGTGAGAGAGAAAGAGACAGGGAGTTGGAGGGTGTGTGAGAGAGAGATTGGGGGTTGGAGGGTTTCAGAGAGTGAGAGAGGGAGTTGGAGGGTGTGTGAGAGAGAGAGAGAGAGACAGTGAGTTGGTGGGTGGGTGAGAGAGAGAGATAGGGAGTTGGACGGTGTGACAGGAAGAGAGAGAGAGAGACAGGGGGTTGGAGGGTGTGAGAGAGAGAGAGAGAGTGAGCCAGGGGGTTGGAGCGTGTGAGAGAGAGAGAGAGAGACAGTGAGTTGGAGCGTTAGAGAGAGAGAGAGAGACAGGGTGTTGGAGGGTGTGAGAGGGAGAGAGACAGGGAGTTGGAGGGTTTACGAGAGAGAGTGAGAGACAGGGAGTTGGAGGGTTTGTGATAGAGATAGAAGCAGAGTGTTTGAGGGTGTGTGTGGGAGAGAGAGACAGGGAGTTGGAGGGTGGGAGAGAGAGATAGAGAGACAGGGAATTGGAGGCTGTGAGAGGGAGAGAGAGAGCGACAGGGAGTTGCAGGGTGTGAGAGAGAGACAGGGGGTTGGAGGGTGTGAGAGGGAGAGTGAGAGAGGCGGGGAGTTGCAGGGTGTGAGAGAGAGACAGGGGGTTGGAGGGTGTGAGAGAGTGAGACAGGGAGTGGCAGGGTGAGAGAGAGAGAGAGGCAGGGGGTTGGAGGGTGCGAGAGAGAGTGAGAGAGACAGGGGGTTGGAGCATGTGAGAGAGAGGGAGAGAGACAGTGAGTTGGAGGGTGAGAGAGAGAGAGAGAGGCGGGTAGTTGGAGGGTGTGAGAGAGAGAGAGACAGGTGTTTGGAGGGTGCGAGAGCGAGAGAGAGACAGGGAGTTGGAGGGTGTGAGAGGGAGAGAGAGAGAGGCGGGTAGTTGGAGGGTGTGAGAGAGAGAGAGAGACAGGGGGTTGGAGGGTGTGAGAGGCAGGGAGACAGTGATTTGGAGGGAGTGAGAGAGACAGAGAGACAAAGAGTTGGAGGGTGTCAGAGACAGAGAGACAGGGAGTTGGAGGATGTGAGAGACAGAGAGACAGGACGTTGGAGGGTATGAGAGGGAGAGAGAGAGAGACAGGGAGTTGGAGGGTTTGAGAGGGATGGAGAGAGAGAGAGTGAGACAGGGAGATGGAGGGTGAGAGAGAAAGAGACAGGGAGTTGGAGGGTGTGTGAGAGAGAGAGAGACAGGGGGTTGGAGGGTTTCAGAGAGTGAGAGAGGGAGTTGGAGGGTGTGTGAGAGAGAGAGAGAGACAGGGAGTTGGAAGGTGTGTGAGAGAGAGAGAGAAAGATGGAGTTGCAGGGTGTGTGAGAGAGACAGAGAGACAGGGAGTTGGAGGGTGTGAGAGAGAGAGAGACACGGTGTTGGAGGGTGTGAGAGGGAGAGAGAGAGCGAGTCAGTGAGTTGGAGGGTATGTGTGAGAGAGAGACAGGGAGTTGGAGGGTATGTGTGAGACAGAGAGGCAGACGGGTAGTTGGAGGTTGTGAGAGGGAGAGGAAGAGAGAGACAGAGAGTTGGAGGGTATGTGTGAGAGAGAGAGGGAGACGGGTAGTTGCAGGGTGTGAGAGAGAGAGGCAGGGAGGTGGAGGGTGTGAGAGGGAGAGAGAGAAAGAGACAAGGAGTTGGAGGGTGTGTGAGAGAGAGAGGGAGAGAAAGGGAGATGGAGGGTGAGAGAGTGAGAGAGAGAGAGAAAGGGGGTTCGAGAGTGTGTGAGAGAGAGAGAATGAGACGTGTGGTTGGAGGGAGTGAGAGAGAGAGAGAGAGACAGGGAGTTGGAGGGTGTGTGTGAGACAGAGAGGGAGTTGGAGGGTGTGTGAGAGAGAGAGAGACAGGGTGTTGGAGGGTGTGAGAGGGAGAGAGAGACAGTCTTTGGGGGGTGTGAGAAGGAGAGAGAGACAGTGGGTTGGAGGGAGTGTGGGAGACAGAGATCTAAAGAGTTGGAGGGTGTCAGAGACAGAGAGACAGGCAGTTGGAGGATGTGAGAGAGAGAGAGACAGGACGTTGGAGGGTATGAGAGGGAAGGAGAGAGACAGGGAGTTGGAGGGTTTGAGAGGGATGGAGAGAGAGAGAGTGAGACAGTGAGATGGAGGGTGAGAGAGAAAGAGAAGGGAGTTGGAGGGTGTGTGAGAGAGAGAAAGACAGGGGGTTGGAGGGTTTCAGAGAGTGAGAGAGGGTGTTGGAGGTTGTGTGAGAGAGAGAGAGACAGGTGGTTGGAGGGTTTCAGAGAGTGAGAGAGGGAGTTAGAGGGTGTGAGATAGAGAGAGAGACAGGGAGTTGGAGGGTGTGTGTGAGAGAGAGAGAGAGACAGGGAGTTGGAGGGTATGTGAGAGAGAGAGAGACAGGGGGTTGGAGGGTTTCAGAGAGTGAGAGAGGTAGTTAGAGGGTGTGAGATAGAGAGAGAGAGACAGGGAGTTGGAGGGTGTCAGAGAGAGAGAGAGAGAGACGGAGTTGGAGTGTGTGAGAAAGAGAGAGGGATAGACAGGGAGTTGGAGGGTGTGAGAGAGAGAGGAAGAGATAGTGAGTTGGAGGGTGTGAGTGAGAGAGAGAGACAGCGAGTTGGAGAATGTGAGAGGGAGAGTAAGAGAGATGGGTAGTTGGAGGATGTGAGAGAGAGAGAGAGAGAAAGGGAGTTGGAGGTGTGAGATAGAGAGAGAGGGAGTTGGAGGGTGTGAGAGAGAGGGAGTTGGAGGTTGTCTGAGAGAGAGAGAGAGACAGGGTGTTGGAGGGTTTGTGATAGAGATAGAAACAGAGTGTTGGAGGGTGTGTGTGGGACAGAGAGACAGGGAGTGGGAGGGTGTGAGAATGAGAGAGAGAGAGACAGGGAGTTGGAGAGTGTGTGAGAGAGAGAGAGAGGGCGAGAAAGGGAGATGGAGGGTGAGAAAGAGAGAGAGAGAGAGAAAGGGGGTTCGAGATTGTGTGAGAGAGAGATAGAGCGAGACGTGTGCTTGTAGGGAGTGAGAGTCAGAGAGAGAGACGGAGTTTCAGGGTGTGTTTGAGGGAGAGAAGGAGTTGGAGGGTGTGTGAGAGAGAGAGAGAGACAGTGAGTTGGAGGGTGTGAGAGAGAGAGAGACAGGGAGTTGGGGGTGTGAGAGAAAGAGAGAGAGACAGGGGGTTGGAGGGTGTGAGAGAGAGAGAGACAGGACGTTGGAGGGTATGAGAGGGAGAGAGAGAGAGACAGGGAGTTGGAGGGTTTGAGAGGGATGGAGAGAGAGAGTGAGACAGGGAGATGGAGGGTGAGAGAGAAAGAGAAGGGAGTTGGAGGGTGTGTGAGAGAGAGAGAGACAGGGGGTTGGAGGGTTTCAGAGAGTGAGAGAGGGAGTTGGAGGGTGTGTGAGAGAGAGAGACAGGGAGTTGGAGGGTATGTGAGAGAGAGAGAGAAAGATGGAGTTGCAGGGTGTGTGAGAAAGACAGAGAGACAGGGAGTTGGAGGGTGTGAGAGGGAAAGAGAGAGCAAGACAGTGAGTTGGAGGGTATGTGTGAGAGAGAGACAGGGAGTTGGAGGGTATGTGTGAGAGAGAGAGGGAGACGGGTAGTTGGAGGGTGTGAGAGAGAGAGGCAGGGAGTTGGAGGGTATGTGAGAGAGAGAGACGGGGAGTTGGAGGGTGTGAGAGGGAGAGAGAGAGAGAGACAGGGAGTTGAAGGGTGTGTGAGAGAGAGAGAGGAGAGAAAGGGAGATGGAGGGTGAGAGAGAGAGAGAAAGGGGGTTCGAGAGTGTGTGAGAGAGAGAGAGTGAGACGAGAGGTTGGAGGGAGTGAGAGAGAGAGAGAGAGAGAGACAGGGAGTTGGAGGGTGTGTGTGAGAGAAAGTGGGAGTTGGAGGGTGTGTGAGAAAGAGAGAGACAGAGAGTTGGAGGGCGTGAGAGGGAGAGAGAGAGAGGCTGCTAGTTGGATTGTGAGAGAGAGAGAGAGAGAAAGAGAGACAGGGGGTTGGAGGGTGTGAGAGAGAGAGAGACAGGGTGTTGGAGGGTGTGAGTGAGAGAGAGAGAGAGAGACGGGGTTGGAGCGTGTGACAGAGTGGGAGAGAGACAGTGAGTTGGAGGGTATGAGAGAGACAGAGAGACAAAGAGTTGGAGGGTGTCAGAGAGAGAGACAGGACGTTGGAGGGTATGAGAGGGAGAGAGAGAGAGAGAGAGACAGGGAGTTGGAGGGTGTGAGAGGGATGGAGAGAGAGAGAGGGAAACAGGGAGATGGAGGGTGTGTGAGAGAAAGAGAGAGACAGGGGTTGGAGGGTTTCAGAGAGTGAGAGAGGGAGTTGGAGGTTGTGTGAGAGAGGGAGAGAGACAGTGAGTTGGAGGGAGTGTGAGAGAAAGAGAGACAGGGGGTTGGAGGGTTTCAGAGAGTAAGAGAGGGAGTTGGAGGGTGTGTGAGAGAAAGAGAGACAGGGGGTTGGAGAGTGTGAGAGAGTGAGAAAGGGAGTTGGAGGGTGTGTGTGAGAGAGAGAGACAGTGAGTTGGAGAGTGTGAGAGGAAGAAAGAGAGAGATAGAGGGAGTTGGAGGGTGTGAGAGGGAGAGAGAGAGCGAGTGAGTGAGCTGGAGGGTATGTGTGAGAGACAGACAGGGAGTTGGAGGGTATGTCTGAGAGAGAGAGGGAGACGGGTAGTTGGAGGGTGTGAGAGGGTGAGGCAGGGAGTTGGAGGGTATGTGAGAGAGAGACAGGAGGTTGGAGGGTGTGAGAGGGAGAGAGAGAGGCGGCTAGTTGGAGGGTGAGAGAGAGAGAGAGACAGTGAGTTAGAGGGTGTGTGAGAGAGAGAGACAGGGGGTTGGAGGGTGTGAGAGAGAGAGAGAGAGACAGGGGGTTGGAGGGTGTGAGAGGGAGAGAGAGACAGTGAGTTGGAGGGAGTGAGAGGAAGAAAGAGAGAGATAGAGGGAGTTGGAGGGTGTGAGAGGGAGAGAGAGAGCGAGTGAGTGAGCTGGAGGGTATGTGTGAGAGACAGACAGGGAGTTGGAGGGTATGTGTGAGAGAGAGAGGGAGACGGGTAGTTGGAGGGTGTGAGAGGGTGAGGCAGGGAGTTGGAGGGTATGTGAGAGAGAGAGAGACAGGGGGTTGGAGGGTTTCAGAGAGTGAGAGAGGGAGTTAGAGGGTGTGAGATAGAAAGAGAGACAGGGAGTTGGAGGGTGTGTGTGAGAGAGAGAGAGAGAGACAGGGAGTTGGAGGGTTTGTGAGAGAGAGAGAGACAGGGGGTTGGAGGGTTTCAGAGAGTGAGAGAGGTAGTTAGAGGGTGTGAGATAGAGAGAGAGAGACAGGGAGTTGGAGGGTGTCAGAGAGAGAGAGAGAGAGACGGAGTTGGAGTGTGTGAGAAAGAGAGAGGGATAGACAGGGAGTTGGAGGGTGTGAGAGAGAGAGGGAGAGATAGTGAGTTGGAGGGTGTGAGTGAGAGAGAGAGACAGCGAGTTGGAGAATGTGAGAGGGAGAGTAAGAGAGATGGGTAGTTGGAGGATGTGAGAGAGAGAGAGAGAGAGAAAGGGAGTTGGAGGTGTGAGATAGAGAGAGAGGGAGTTGGAGGGTGTGAGAGAGAGGGAGTTGGAGGTTGTCTGAGAGAGAGAGAGACAGGGTGTTGGAGGGTTTGTGATAGAGATAGAAACAGAGTGTTGGAGGGTGTGTGTGGGACAGAGAGACAGGGAGTGGGAGGGTGTGAGAATGAGAGAGGGAGAGACAGGGATTTGGAGAGTGTGTGAGAGAGAGAGAGGGCGAGAAAGGCAGATGGAGGGTGAGAAAGAGAGAGAGAGAGAGAAAGGGGGTTCGAGATTGTGTGAGAGAGAGATAGAGCGAGACGTGTGCTTGGAGGGAGTGAGAGTCAGAGAGAGAGACGGAGTTTCAGGGTGTGTTTGAGGGAGAGAAGGAGTTGGAGGGTGTGAGAGAGAGAGAGACAGGGAGTTGGGGGTGTGAGAGAAAGAGAGAGAGACAGGGGGTTGGAGGGTGTGAGAGAGAGAGACAGGACGTTGGAGGGTATGAGAGGGAGAGAGAGAGAGACAGGGAGTTGGAGGGTTTGAGAGGGATGGAGAGAGAGAGTGAGACAGGGAGATGGAGGGTGAGAGAGAAAGAGACAGGGAGTTGGAGGGTGTGTGAGAGAGAGAGAGACAGGGGGTTGGAGGGTTCCAGAGAGTGAGAGAGGGAGTTGGAGGTTGTGTGAGAGAGAGAGAGACAGGTGGTTGGAGGGTTTCAGAGAGTGAGAGAGGGAGTTGGAGGGTGTGTGAGAGAGAGAGAGAGACAGTGAGTTGGAGGGTGTATGAGAGAGAGAGATAGGGAGTTGGAGGGTGTGAGAGGAAGAAAGAGAGAGAGACAGGGAGTTGGAGGGTGTGTGAGAGAGAGAGCGGGAGAGAAAGGGAGATGGAGGGTGAGAGAGAGAGAGAGAAAGGGGGTTCGATGGTGTGTGAGAGAGAGTGAATGAGACGTGTGGTTGGAGGGAGTGAGAGAGAGAGAGAGAGAGACAGGGAGTTGGAGGGTGTGTGTGAGAGAGAGAGGGAGTTGGAGGGTGTGTGAGAGAGAGAGAGACAGGAGGTTGGAGGGTGTGAGAGGGAGAGAGAGAGGCGGCTAGTTGGAGGGTGAGAGAGAGAGAGAGACAGTGAGTTAGAGGGTGTGTGAGAGAGAGAGACAGGGGGTTGGAGGGTGTGAAAGAGAGAGAGAGACAGGGGGTTGGAGGGTGTGAGAGGGAGAGAGAGACAGTGAGTTGGAGGGAGTGAGAGAGATAGAGAGACAAAGAGTCGGAGGGTGTCAGAGACAGAGAGACAGGGATTTGGAGGATGTGAGAGAGAGAGAGACAGGACGTTGGAGGGTATGAGAGGGAGAGAGAGAGACAGGGAGTTGGAGGGTTTGAGAGGGATGGAGAGAGAGAGAGTGAGTCAGGGAGATGGAGGGTGAGAGAGAAAGAGAAGGGAGTTGGAGGGTGTGTGAGAGAGAGAAAGACGGGGGTTGGAGGGTTTCAGAGAGTGAGAGAGGGAGTTGGAGGGTGTGTGAGAGAGAGAGAGACAGGGGGTTGGAGGGTTTCAGAGAGTGAGAGAGGGAGTTGGAGGGTGTGTGAGAGCGAGAGAGAGAGACAGTGAGTTGGAGGGTGTATGAGAGAGAGAAATAGGGAGTTGGAGGGTGTGAGAGAGAGGAAGAAAGAGAGAGAGATACAGGGAGATGGAAGGTGTGTGAGAGAGAGAGAAAAAGATGGAGTTGCAGGGTGTGTGTGAGAGAAAGAGGGAGTTGGAGGGTGTGTGAGAAAGAGAGAGACAGAGAGTTGGAGGGCGTGAGAGGGAGAGAGAGAGAGGCAGCTAGTTGGATTGTGAGAGAGAGAGAGAGAGAAAGAGAGACGGGGTTTGGAGGGTGTGAGAGAGAGAGAGACAGGGTGTTGGAGGGTGTGAGTGAGAGAGAGAGAGAGAGACGGGGTTGGAGCGTGTGACAGAGTGGGAGAGAGACAGTGAGTTGGAGGGTATGAGAGAGACAGAGAGACAAAGAGTTGGAGGGTGTGTGAGAGAGAGAGAGAGACAGTGAGTTGGAGGGTATGTGTGAGAGAGAGACAGGGAGTTGGAGGGTATGTGTGAGAGAGAAAGGGAGACGGGTAGTTGGAGGGTGTGAGAGAGAGAGGCAGGGAGTTGGAGGGTATGTGAGAGAGAGAGACAGGGGGTTGGAGGGTTTCAGAGAGTGAGAGAGGGAGTTGGAGGGTGTGTGAGAGAGAGAGAGAGACAGGGAGTTGGAGGGTATGTGAGAGAGAGAGAGAAAGATGGAGTTGCAGGGTGTGTGAGAAAGACAGAGAGACAGGGAGTTGGAGGATGTGAGAGGGAAAGAGAGAGCAAGACAGTGAGTTGGAGGGTATGTGTGAGAGAGAGACAGGGAGTTGGAGGGTATGTGTGAGAGAGAGAGGGAGACGGGTAGTTGGAGGGTGTGAGAGAGAGAGGCAGGGAATTGGAGGGTATGTGAGAGAGAGAGACGGGGAGTTGGAGGGTGTGAGAGGGAGAGAGAGAGAGAGACAGGGAGTTGAAGGGTGTGTGAGAGAGAGAGAGAGGAGAGAAAGGGAGATGGAGGGTGAGAGAGAGAGAGAAAGGGGGTTCGAGAGTGTGTGAGAGAGAGAGAGTGAGACGAGAGGTTGGAGGGAGTGAGAGAGAGAGAGAGAGAGAGACAGGGAGTTGGAGGGTGTGTGTGAGAGAAAGTGGGAGTTGGAGGGTGTGTGAGAAAGAGAGAGACAGAGAGTTGGAGGGCGTGAGAGGGAGAGAGAGAGAGGCGGCTAGTTGGATTGTGAGAGAGAGAGAGAGAGAAAGAGAGACAGGGGGTTGGAGGGTGTGAGAGAGAGAGAGACAGGGTGTTGGAGGGTGTGAGTGAGAGAGAGAGAGAGAGACGGGGTTGGAGCGTGTGACAGAGTGGGAGAGAGACAGTGAGTTGGAGGGTATGAGAGAGACAGAGAGACAAAGAGTTGGAGGGTGTCAGAGAGAGAGACAGGACGTTGGAGGGTATGAGAGGGAGAGAGAGAGAGAGAGACAGGGAGTTGGAGGGTGTGAGAGGGATGGAGAGAGAGAGAGTGAAACAGGGAGATGGAGGGTGTGTGAGAGAAAGAGAGAGAGACAGGGGTTGGAGGGTTTCAGAGAGTGAGAGAGGGAGTTGGAGGTTGTGTGAGAGAGGGAGAGAGACAGTGAGTTGGAGGGAGTGTGAGAGAAAGAGAGACAGGGGGTTGGAGGGTTTCAGAGAGTAAGAGAGGGAGTTGGAGGGTGTGTGAGAGAAAGAGAGACAGGGGGTTGGAGAGTGTGAGAGAGTGAGAAAGGGAGTTGGAGGGTGTGTGTGAGAGAGAGAGACAGTGAGTTGGAGAGTGTGAGAGGAAGAAAGAGAGAGGTAGAGGGAGTTGGAGGGTGTGAGAGGGAGAGAGAGAGCGAGTGAGTGAGCTGGAGGGTATGTGTGAGAGACAGACAGGGAGTTGGAGGGTATGTGTGAGAGAGAGAGGGAGACGGGTAGTTGGAGGGTGTGAGAGGGTGAGGCAGGGAGTTGGAGGGTATGTGAGAGAGAGAGAGACAGGAGGTTGGAGGGTGTGAGAGGGAGAGAGAGAGGCGGCTAGTTGGAGGGTGAGAGAGAGAGAGACAGTGAGTTAGAGGGTGTGTGAGAGAGAGAGACAGGGGGTTGGAGGGTGTGAGAGAGAGAGAGAGAGACAGGGGGTTGGAGGATGTGAGAGGGAGAGAGAGACAGTGAGTTGGAGGGAGTGAGAGAGATAGAGAGACAAAGAGTTGGAGGGTGTCAGAGAGAGAGAGACAGGGATTTGGAGGATGTGAGATAGAGAGAGACACGACGTTGGAGGGTATGAGAGGGAGAGAGAGAGACAGGGAGTTGGAGGGTTTGAGAGGGATGGAGAGAGAGAGAGTGAGTCAGGGAGATGGAGGGTGAGAGAGAAAGAGAAGGGAGTTGGAGGGTGTGTGAGAGAGAGAAAGACGGGGGTTGGAGGGTTTCAGAGAGTGAGAGAGGGAGTTGGAGGGTGTGTGAGAGAGAGAGAGACAGGGGGTTGGAGGGTTTCAGAGAGTGAGAGAGGGAGTTGGAGGGTGTGTGAGAGCGAGAGAGAGAGACAGTGAGTTGGAGGGTGTATGAGAGAGAGAAATAGGGAGTTGGAGGGTGTGAGAGAGAGGAAGAAAGAGAGAGAGATACAGGGAGATGGAAGGTGTGTGAGAGAGAGAGAAAAAGATGGAGTTGCAGGGTGTGTGAGAAAGACAGAGAGACAGGGAGTTGGAGGGTGTGAGAGGGAAAGAGAGAGCAAGACAGTGAGTTGGAGGGTATGTGTGAGAGAGAGACAGGGAGTTGGAGGGTATGTGTGAGAGAGAGAGGGAGACGGGTAGTTGGAGGGTGTGAGAGAGAGAGGCAGGGAGTTGGAGGGTATGTGAGAGAGAGAGACGGGGAGTTGGAGGGTGTGAGAGGGAGAGAGAGAGAGACAGGGAGTTGAAGGGTGTGTGAGAGAGAGAGAGAGGAGAGAAAGGGAGATGGAGGGTGAGAGAGAGAGAGAAAGGGGGTTCGAGAGTGTGTGTGAGAGAGAGAGTGAGACGAGTGGTTGGAGGGAGTGAGAGAGAGAGAGAGACAGGGAGTTGGAGGGTGTGTGTGAGAGAAAGAGGGAGTTGGAGGGTGTGTGAGAAAGAGAGAGACAGAGAGTTGGAGGGCGTGAGAGGGAGAGAGAGAGAGGCGGCTAGTTGGATTGTGAGAGAGAGAGAGAAAGAGAGACGGGGTTTGGAGGGTGTGAGAGAGAGAGAGACAGGGTGTTGGAGGGTGTGAGTGAGAGAGAGAGAGAGAGACGGGGTTGGAGCGTGTGACAGAGTGGGAGAGAGACAGTGAGTTGGAGGGTATGAGAGAGACAGAGAGACAAAGAGTTGGAGGGTGTCAGAGAGAGAGACAGGACGTTGGAGGGTATGAGAGGGAGAGAGAGAGAGAGAGACAGGGAGTTGGAGGGTGTGAGAGGGATGGAGAGAGAGAGAGTGAAACAGGGAGATGGAGGGTGTGTGAGAGAAAGAGAGAGAGACAGGGGTTGGAGGGTTTCAGAGAGTGAGAGAGGGAGTTGGAGGGTGTGTGAGAGAGGGAGAGAGACAGTGAGTTGGAGGGAGTGTGAGAGAAAGAGAGACAGGGGGTTGGAGGGTTTCAGAGAGTAAGAGAGGGAGTTGGAGGGTGTGTGAGAGAGAGAGAGACAGGGTGTTGGAGGGTGTGAGAAAGTGAGAGAGGGAGTTGGAGGGTGTGTGTGAGAGAGTGAGAGACAGTGAGTTGGAGAGTGTGAGAGGAAGAAAGAGAGAGATACAGGTAGTTGGAGGGTGTGAGAGGGAGAGAGAGAGCGAGTGAGTGAGTTGGATGGTATGTGTGAGAGACAGACAGGGAGTTGGAGGGTATGTGTGAGAGAGAGAGGGAGACGGGTAGTTGGAGGGTGTGAGAGGGAGAGGCAGGGAGTTGGACGGTATGTGAGAGAGTGAGAGACGGGGAGTTGGAAAGTGTGAGAGAGAGAGAGAGACAGAGGGTGGTAGGGTGTGAGAGAGAGAGAGAGACAGGCAGTTGGAGGGTGTGAGAGGGAAAGAGAGACAGGGTGTTGGAGGGTTTGTGATAGAGAGAGAAACAGAGTGTTGGAGGATGTTTATGGGACAGAGAGGCAGAGAGTTGGAAGGTGTGTGTGGGATAGAGAGATAGGGAGTTGGAGGGTGTGAGAGAGAGAGAGAGACAGGGTGTTGGAGGGTGAGAGAGAGAGAGAGACAGACAGGGAGTTGGAGGGTGTGAGAGGGAGAGAGAGAGAGAGTTGGGAGTTGGAGTGTGTAAGAAACAGGGAGGGAGAGACAGGGAATGGAGGGTGTGACAGAGTGAGAGGGAGAGACAGTGAGTTGGAGGTTGTGTGAGAGAGGGAGAGAGAGACAGGGAGTTGGAGGGTGTGAGAGAGAGACACAGGTAGTTGGAGGGTGTGAGAGATAGGGAAGACAGGGAGTTGGAGGGTGTGAGATAGAAAGACAGGGAGTTGGAGGGTTTCAGAGAGTGAGAGAGGGAGTTAGAGGGTGTGAGATAGAGAGACAGACAGGGAGTTGGAGGGTGTGTGTGTGAGAGAGAGAGAGACAGGGAGTTGGAGTGGGTGTGAGAGAGAGAGAGCCAGGGCGTTGGAGGGTTTCAGAGAGTGAGAGAGGGAGTTAGAGGGTGTGAGATAGAGAGAGAGACAGGGAGTTGGAGGGTGTCAGAGAGAGAGAGAGAGAGAGAGACGGAGTTGGAGTGTGTGAGAAAGAGAGAGGGATAGACAGGGAGTTGGAGGGTGTGAGAGAGAGAGAGAGGGAGAGGTAGTAAGTTGGAGGGTGTGAGTGAGAGAGAGAGAGACAGCGAGTTGGAGACTGTGAGAAGGAGAGTGAGAGAGATGGGTAGTTGGAGGATGTGAGAGAGAGAGAGAGAGAAAGGGAGTTGGAGGTGTGAGATAGAGAGAGAGGGAGTCGGTGGGTGTGAGAGAGAGGGAGACAGGGAGTTGGAGCGTATGAGAGAGAGGGAGACAGGGTGTCGGAGGGTATGAGAGAGAGAGACAGGGATTTGGAGGGTGGGAGAGAGAGAGAGACAGGGAGTTGGAGGGTGTGAGAGAGAGGGAGAGAGACAGTGAGTTGGAGGGTATGAGAGAGACAGAGAGACAAAGAGTTGGAGGGTGTCAGAGAGAGAGACAGGACGTTGGAGGGTATGAGAGGGAGAGAGAGAGAGAGAGACAGGGAGTTGGAGGGTGTGAGAGGGATGGAGAGAGAGAGAGTGAAACAGGGAGATGGAGGGTGTGTGAGAGAAAGAGAGAGAGACAGGGGTTGGAGGGTTTCAGAGAGTGAGAGAGGGAGTTGGAGGGTGTGTGAGAGAGGGAGAGAGACAGTGAGTTGGAGGGAGTGTGAGAGAAAGAGAGACAGGGGGTTGGAGGGTTTCAGAGAGTAAGAGAGGGAGTTGGAGGGTGTGTGAGAGAGAGAGAGACAGGGTGTTGGAGGGTGTGAGAAAGTGAGAGAGGGAGTTGGAGGGTGTGTGTGAGAGAGTGAGAGACAGTGAGTTGGAGAGTGTGAGAGGAAGAAAGAGAGAGATACAGGGAGTTGGAGGGTGTGAGAGGGAGAGAGAGAGCGAGTGAGTGAGTTGGATGGTATGTGTGAGAGACAGACAGGGAGTTGGAGGGTATGTGTGAGAGAGAGAGGGAGACGGGTAGTTGGAGGGTGTGAGAGGGAGAGGCAGGGAGTTGGACGGTATGTGAGAGAGTGAGAGACGGGGAGTTGGAAAGTGTGAGAGAGAGAGAGAGACAGAGGGTGGTAGGGTGTGAGAGAGAGAGAGAGACAGGCAGTTGGAGGGTGTGAGAGGGAAAGAGAGACAGGGTGTTGGAGGGTTTGTGATAGAGAGAGAAACAGAGTGTTGGAGGATGTTTATGGGACAGAGAGGCAGAGAGTTGGAAGGTGTGTGTGGGATAGAGAGATAGGGAGTTGGAGGGTGTGAGAGAGAGAGAGAGACAGGGTGTTGGAGGGTGAGAGAGAGAGAGAGACAGACAGGGAGTTGGAGGGTGTGAGAGGGAGAGAGAGAGAGAGTTGGGAGTTGGAGTGTGTAAGAAACAGGGAGGGAGAGACAGGGAATGGAGGGTGTGACAGAGTGAGAGGGAGAGACAGTGAGTTGGAGGTTGTGTGAGAGAGGGAGAGAGAGACAGGGAGTTGGAGGGTGTGAGAGAGAGACACAGGTAGTTGGAGGGTGTGAGAGATAGGGAAGACAGGGAGTTGGAGGGTGTGAGATAGAAAGACAGGGAGTTGGAGGGTTTCAGAGAGTGAGAGAGGGAGTTAGAGGGTGTGAGATAGAGAGACAGACAGGGAGTTGGAGGGTGTGTGTGTGAGAGAGAGAGAGACAGGGAGTTGGAGTGGGTGTGAGAGAGAGAGAGCCAGGGCGTTGGAGGGTTTCAGAGAGTGAGAGAGGGAGTTAGAGGGTGTGAGATAGAGAGAGAGACAGGGAGTTGGAGGGTGTCAGAGAGAGAGAGAGAGAGAGAGACGGAGTTGGAGTGTGTGAGAAAGAGAGAGGGATAGACAGGGAGTTGGAGGGTGTGAGAGAGAGAGAGAGGGAGAGGTAGTAAGTTGGAGGGTGTGAGTGAGAGAGAGAGAGACAGCGAGTTGGAGACTGTGAGAAGGAGAGTGAGAGAGATGGGTAGTTGGAGGATGTGAGAGAGAGAGAGAGAGAAAGGGAGTTGGAGGTGTGAGATAGAGAGAGAGGGAGTCGGTGGGTGTGAGAGAGAGGGAGACAGGGAGTTGGAGCGTATGAGAGAGAGGGAGACAGGGTGTCGGAGGGTATGAGAGAGAGAGACAGGGATTTGGAGGGTGGGAGAGAGAGAGAGACAGGGAGTTGGAGGGTGTGAGAGAGAGGGAGAGAGACAGTGAGTTGGAGGGTATGAGAGAGACAGAGAGACAAAGAGTTGGAGGGTGTCAGAGAGAGAGACAGGACGTTGGAGGGTATGAGAGGGAGAGAGAGAGAGAGAGACAGGGAGTTGGAGGGTGTGAGAGGGATGGAGAGAGAGAGAGTGAAACAGGGAGATGGAGGGTGTGTGAGAGAAAGAGAGAGAGACAGGGGTTGGAGGGTTTCAGAGAGTGAGAGAGGGAGTTGGAGGGTGTGTGAGAGAGGGAGAGAGACAGTGAGTTGGAGGGAGTGTGAGAGAAAGAGAGACAGGGGGTTGGAGGGTTTCAGAGAGTAAGAGAGGGAGTTGGAGGGTGTGTGAGAGAGAGAGAGACAGGGTGTTGGAGGGTGTGAGAAAGTGAGAGAGGGAGTTGGAGGGTGTGTGTGAGAGAGTGAGAGACAGTGAGTTGAAGAGTGTGAGAGGAAGAAAGAGAGAGATACAGGGAGTTGGAGGGTGTGAGAGGGAGAGAGAGAGCGAGTGAGTGAGTTGGATGGTATGTGTGAGAGACAGACAGGGAGTTGGAGGGTATGTGTGAGAGAGAGAGGGAGACGGGTAGTTGGAGGGTGTGAGAGGGAGAGGCAGGGAGTTGGACGGTATGTGAGAGAGTGAGAGACGGGGAGTTGGAAAGTGTGAGAGAGAGAGAGAGACAGAGGGTGGTAGGGTGTGAGAGAGAGAGAGAGACAGGCAGTTGGAGGGTGTGAGAGGGAAAGAGAGACAGGGTGTTGGAGGGTTTGTGATAGAGAGAGAAACAGAGTGTTGGAGGATGTTTATGGGACAGAGAGGCAGAGAGTTGGAAGGTGTGTGTGGGATAGAGAGATAGGGAGTTGGAGGGTGTGAGAGAGAGAGAGAGACAGGGTGTTGGAGGGTGAGAGAGAGAGAGAGACAGACAGGGAGTTGGAGGGTGTGAGAGGGAGAGAGAGAGAGAGTTGGGAGTTGGAGTGTGTAAGAAACAGGGAGGGAGAGACAGGGAATGGAGGGTGTGACAGAGTGAGAGGGAGAGACAGTGAGTTGGAGGTTGTGTGAGAGAGGGAGAGAGAGACAGGGAGTTGGAGGGTGTGAGAGAGAGACACAGGTAGTTGGAGGGTGTGAGAGATAGGGAAGACAGGGAGTTGGAGGGTGTGAGATAGAAAGACAGGGAGTTGGAGGGTTTCAGAGAGTGAGAGAGGGAGTTAGAGGGTGTGAGATAGAGAGACAGACAGGGAGTTGGAGGGTGTGTGTGTGAGAGAGAGAGAGACAGGGAGTTGGAGTGGGTGTGAGAGAGAGAGAGCCAGGGCGTTGGAGGGTTTCAGAGAGTGAGAGAGGGAGTTAGAGGGTGTGAGATAGAGAGAGAGACAGGGAGTTGGAGGGTGTCAGAGAGAGAGAGAGAGAGAGAGACGGAGTTGGAGTGTGTGAGAAAGAGAGAGGGATAGACAGGGAGTTGGAGGGTGTGAGAGAGAGAGAGAGGGAGAGGTAGTAAGTTGGAGGGTGTGAGTGAGAGAGAGAGAGACAGCGAGTTGGAGACTGTGAGAAGGAGAGTGAGAGAGATGGGTAGTTGGAGGATGTGAGAGAGAGAGAGAGAAAGGGAGTTGGAGGTGTGAGATAGAGAGAGAGGGAGTCGGTGGGTGTGAGAGAGAGGGAGACAGGGAGTTGGAGCGTATGAGAGAGAGGGAGACAGGGTGTCGGAGGGTATGAGAGAGAGAGACAGGGATTTGGAGGGTGGGAGAGAGAGAGAGACAGGGAGTTGGAGGGTGTGAGAGAGAGGGAGAGAGACAGTGAGTTGGAGGGTGTGAGAGAGAGAGAGACAGGGAGTGGGAGGGTATGAGAGAGAGAGAGACAGGGCATCGGAGGGTATGAGAGAGAGACAGGGTGTTGGAGGGTGAGGGAGAGAGAGACAGGGAGTTGGAGGGTGTGTGAGAGAGAGAGAGAGACAGTGAGTTGGAGAGTGTGAGAGGAAGAAAGAGAGAGATACAGGGAGTTGGAGGGTGTGAGAGGGAGAGAGAGAGCGAGTGAGTGAGTTGGAGGGTATGTGTGAGAGACAGACAGGGAGTTGGAGGGTATGTGTGAGAGAGAGAGGGAGACGGGTAGTTGGAGGGTGTGAGAGGGAGAGGCAGGGAGTTGGAGGGTATGTGAGAGAGAGAGAGACGGGGAGTTGGAAAGTGTGAGAGAGAGAGAGAGACAGAGGGTTGGAGGGTGTGAGAGAGAGAGAGACAGGCAGTTGGAGGGTGTGAGAGGGAGAGAGAGACAGGGTGTTGGAGGGTTTGTGATAGAGAGAGAAACAGAGTGTTGGAGGATGTTTATGGGACAGAGAGGCAGAGAGTTGGAAGGTGTGTGTGGGATAGAGAGATAGGGAGTTGGAGGGTGTGAGAGAGAGAGAGAGACAGGGTGTTGGAGGGTGAGAGAGAGAGAGAGAGACAGGGCGTTGGAGGGTGAGAGAGAGAGAGAGACAGACAGGGAGTTGGAGGGTGTGGGAGGGAGAGAGAGAGAGAGTTGGGAGTTGGAGTGTGTAAGAAACAGGGAGGGAGAGACAGGGAATGGAGGGTGTGACAGAGTGAGAGGGAGAGACAGTGAGTTGGAGGTTGTGTGAGAGAGGGAGAGAGAGACAGGGAGTTGGAGGGTGTGAGAGAGAGAGACAGGTAGT